>CM076571.1:596094820-596339575 GCA_034641835.2 Pinus albicaulis | reverse complement strand
CATATTTTCAATGTTTTGTTCACTATCATGCTTAATGTTTTCACTTCATCACTGTCATGCTCACTGCCCCTTTCTTCATCATCATTTCCTTCTTCTTCCTCTTCATTTTCCTCTCCCTCATCATCTGCTTCTTCTTCACTTTGGACTAATTTATTGTTTCTCTCACCTTCTTCATTTTGATTTGACTCATTATCATTATCTCCCTCATTTTCACTTAATTCATCATTGCCACTTCCTTCTTCATTTGATGCATCAAGAGAAGGAGAGGAGGGGAGGCTTTCTTGAGATGAGGGCACTTTTGTAGATGATGGTGGCAAGCTAGGTTGATGAGGGAGTTGTGGTCTTATGAAGACTTCATGTGCTATGAATACCTCCCAAGGTATGCCCTTCTGTTCCAACTGATGTAAAACCACCATCTTGATCAAGGAACAATGAAACAAACTTTTCATTTGTTGGGAAGGACTCCTTCTCCAGACCACAGAAGACATTTTGTCCATACTTCTATATTAGTAAGGTAAGTTGAGCATTTTGACCCTTGTGAAATTCATGAGGAGTCTAACATGGTACGAATAGAGTTTGGAGTACCTCCCTTCATAGGTAAAGTAGTTCATAATGACTTTCATCAAGGGTGAAAATCTCTGTTTGAGGTGTCAGAAAGGGAAAATTTCCTTACAGCCTTCCCTGTACCTAGTCTTGACAAATGGATCATAATATTTCTTTCTCAATTTAGATTTCTTAAACCACTTTTCACCAAAAATAGGGATACTTGTAGCATTAGATATGAAATTTGTTGATAGTTCAAATTCCACTTCTGTAAGGCTTGATTGTTTGTTGTGGAAGTTAAGAATGAAAAGCCTTGTAAGCTCTAGGTGGCTTTGCACTTGTTTGAATCTCTCACAAAATTGGAACCGCTGTACATTTTGGAAACATGAGAGGATCATGGGTGATGAGGAGATAACTACTGTGATTTGGGGTTCAAATTTGTTCACTTTCCTCCTTTGTGGTTTGGCCTCTGTCACTATTGTTACTATCTTCTGCCCCTGACATGGTGATTAGGGTTGATGGTGGGCAAACTTGGGAAAGAGGAGTAAAAAAAAATAATGGTAGGCAAATCTTTGCACATGAGTGATGTAGAGGTGAGGTATATGAATGAGTGCCCTTGAGGCTGATAAGGGTTTTTACATGAAGTGCAACTACCCTAATTCATTCCCCTTCACTGAAAATGGTTTAGAGGTTAAAACAGAGGACTGCTTGTCATGATGACCTAGGGTTTGCAACTTTTTAGGGTTAAGTCATTCATTTAACCACCAAATGACTAAAAACACTTGAGAGGAGGAGAAATAGAGCACCTACCAAGTTTAGCTTGCTTGCAAGTCTTTGGAGGTGATTTGGAGGTGTCTCCCTTGACTCCTTGGAAATTTTTTTTTCAGTTTGGGAGAGTTTATGCATTAGCACATTGCCCTGCCCACACTATCGGGTTGCCTTCTAAGTGCAGCGCCGAGTGGGTCGAGCCTCCATCTGAGCATAGCACCGGTGTTTAAAATATGGTTTCATGTTCTCTGTGCATAGGACCAGTAGGGGAAACAGGTTTTCGGGTCAGTCTCTGCACACAGCGTCGTGCTGCAAAACCGGTGAGTTGGGTCCTGGGTGTGTCATTTTCGCCTGCATGTAGTGCCACCCTATTTGTGCAACGCCACCAGGTGTATGCACAACGTAGTATAAAAACTACACTGCGTAGACCTCTATTAGCGTAGTGATAGGGTCTGTGAGCACATTTCCAGTGTCTATGCATAGTGCCAGCGACTTGGATCAGTTTTTCTCAGAAAACTCGGAAATTCCTCCATAAGGGTTTTTCTCTTTTTCCAAATTACAAATGAGTTTAAAACATGGTAACTGAGATGCCTTTATACTTTGAAAAATAATTCAAAATCACTTTTTTTAAGTTTTGGTCACTTTATCCTTTAGACTGATATACTTTTTAATCTTTTGGAGGGGTTTTGAAAACTTTTAAAGGCAACGTTTCTTCTTCCTATGGTGATGGCTTGCTGAGGAGGTGAAGATGTCCCTTTTAACCTTTAGGGTTTTAGCACTGTCAGACTTCCTTTTTTTACATATAAGACACTGAAAAATAGTTTATTTATTTATTTTGGCATCTCTAAGTGTTAGTGAACTGAAAACATGTTTTCTTACCTTCTTACTGATCTTTGACAGTGGTGTGCCCATTTTGACAAAGATTATAAATTATGCCTGCTATGTCTCCTCTTGGCCACTTCTAATTATTGCAGGTGCCATGACACAGTTGTTTTGGTCTCCTTAATCATTCTTTGGATTTTGACACCTCAGTTACTCAACAGTAAAGTCATGCTTATGTTAGTTTTTAACCTTCTAACCCAAAACCATACTTTTATTCCTTTGATGTAGTGACGCACCATTGCCTTGGTAAACTCTAAGAAGCACCTTCAATAGCTTTTAGGAAAATTTCTTCTATCATGATGGAGGCCCATCATCTTCATTTATCCTACTTTGCCTATCTTCCAAAAACTTAGGTTTTAGGGCTGTCAGAGAAGAATAATTAGTGTTATCTTCTAAGTTTTGTATAGCCCTTTCAAGTTCATTCATTTATGTTCAGTTCATCTCATATTTTTCCCTTCTTCATTTATAACTTCTAAAAAACTTCAATTTTTGCTTGGTTCTGTTGATGTGACTTTGTCCTTGTGTCCTTTTGCATTGGCTTTTTGCTTGGAAACACAATTTAGCCAATCATTCCTAAAAACCCTGATTCCATTTGAACATAGGCAAGCTTCCTTTTCTTTGTTGTGGATGTTCTTTAGTGAGGATATAGCCGCTTACCTTACCTCATTTTTTGCATGATATCCATCTCAATGATTCCTGCAGAAATTTTTAAAATGCACAGTTATACCTTTAGAGAATGCTGGCTTGACCAAGGAGGCCTTACTTGAAGGATTTTTGATCTATTTTGGACAATCAAGCTCTGACCGTCATTTCCATTTTATTTCATCTTCTTGTCACATGTAAAGAATTGATTAAAACCACCAAAACAATCCTATAACCTATGAAACCATAAATGACCTAGTGGGAGGATCTTTGGGCTGGTCTTTGGCTAAAAACTTGACTTGGGGTCTTTAGGTGTAAAACAGAGCTTATGAAAAACTTTATGCATTGCAGACCCAAAACTATTGAATTTTATTTATCTAAAGAGCCTAGAGAGGTAGCTTGAGACAACCAATGCTTGAGGACTTGGTGAATAGGGGAAAAGGTTAGGCCACTTGGAAATCCGAGGTAGAAGTGGAAGGGTTATAAGTAGGCAAAACATAGTACTGAGGTCATGAGTGTAAAAATGGGACAAAAATGAGTGGCATGAGCCCATGATGTGTCTTCTGGGAGTGATAGGCTAGCCATGACTTGATAGAGTAGTGAAATAGTGAAAAATTTATCCTAAGGATAATGAAGGCAGTGAGATTTCTAGAACTCACAATATTCATGAATTTTGTTTTTAGAAATCTAGGATAAGTATTTAGTCATCTACAAAATAGAAAAAATTACTGATGACTAACAGTGGCTCTACTTAGGGAGGAAAGCTCCTTTTCAGGAGGTGTCCAGAACTTCATATCTCTGGTTTTATGAAGACCAGTGCTTCATCCATTGGGCATATTTTTCCTTCTTTTCATTTGTTGATGCTTCTTTAAAGTTGTAACATCAATAATCTGAAAAACATGATTAGCTAAATTTCACCTCTACCTACCCAACCTACTTGCCTAACATTTTTTCTTCCTTGGGTGCTCTTGAACTAGCAAACCCTTGACATTATTTTATTTTGAAAGCAAAAAAACTATCTACTTCTACTCTTATCACTCCTAAGAGTTTAGATTATGCTAGTGAACTCTTTTGTTCTCTACCTAGACTATTTGACTGCCAATATTATGTTGTTTGGCAGACTTCATTCTCTAAGATATTGACATGAAATTTAAAGCATTTTTTAAATCAGGATTAGGCAATTTGACTTCCCATGGGTTGTGGCATTAGGACAAGCTGCACACAAACATTATTTTTGTACAAAGAAAACTAGAAAAATAAGGGTTTTGATTTATCATTTGGTATGCATCCCCATCTTCCTCTTTGGTTCAATTTTGAGCATATGGAACTAGTATCTTTCATTCCTAATCTATCCTTTTTGACAATTCAAGCTTGAATGATTTGACAAGATCTCTTTCACTAACTTATCAACACAAAATTTAAAGCATGTTCAACCATCATTAGGCTAGATGGTTGAACAAGATCTTCCTTTTGAACAAGTAGTGGCATTTAGGCTTGCACACTTTCAATACTGCTATTTTTTGGGTATGGGGTTGTACCTCTTTTCAAATCTGCCCTCTTTTTCTTTCTTTCTATGTTTTTTGTGTTTTTTCTGATTTTTCTCATGCAATGTTATATACAATGAATGAAAGTTCTAAACTAGGGATTCTTGACAGCCATGGTACTTGAGCACCCTGTCATCAATAAGATCTCCAAACAACCCCTTTTCATTTAGCTCTTGTAAACATAGAACATGGTTACCTCCATTTGAGGGCATGGTGTGAGGATTTTTCCAAAAAAATTCAAACAGGCCATGCTCTCCTTGGTATTTCCTCTTTGAGTCTTGCTTCCAAACCTTGTTTCTGTCAAAGATCCTTCTTAGGTGAAAAATTTATTCTTCATTAGCTTCAAAAAAAATGAAGATGTCATCAATGTATATCATAGTGAAGGAGTTGAAAACAAGGGCCATGACTCTTTGGAAGGCAGCTTCTGAACTACTAAACCCAGGAAGCATTGGAGTAAACATGTAGGTGCCCCAAGGTACTTTGAAAATGGCTTTATGCTGATTGATTGGAAGTGCTATCATCCGATGTTAACCTGAAACACTACCGTACAATGACATCTTGTTATAAACTCCTACCCTTTGTAGAGTATGACTTATCCTGGGAAAAGGGTATTTGTCCTTCATGGAGGTTTTTTCTAGGTACCTAAAGTCTATACACAGTTTGAATCCTTTTTCTTTCTTTGTTAGTGAAACAATTTTCCGAAGGGTTTCATGGTCTTTCCTTGGGGGAGACTGTCTTTGAATAATTTTTGTGTCACAATACTTTAAACTTTCATCATCATATACAAAAGCATCTTGAAACTTTTTGCACAGTCTTAGGTATTTCTGTTTTGTGTGAAGAGGTAACATCTTGGATAATTTAACCATTTTGGGTCTTTCTAGGCTACCTACGTTGTATTCCTTTATGTCAGTCTTAGTAAGTACTACTTTAGGCTCCTTAACAACATTGTTGGGATCCAACCACACTTCCAAAGTGGCAGAAAGTTTTAGTGATGAATTGTCTTTGTATGGAAAGACTTTAAGTTTCCTTTGATCCAGTTCCTTAGAAGGTATTGCTATATGAAATTTTCCCAGTATTTTAATGTTGACAGAAGGAAATGATTCTGTTTTTGAAGTTAGTGTTTCACTTGAGAAATTTTTTTCATATTTTTAGCTTAGTTTTAGTTTTGAAGTCTTACTTTCAATTTGTAGGAAAGTAAGTTCAGTTTTTCCATCATGTCGTTGTTGGAGGCTGCTAGATTTTTGGTTGTGGAGGTTTTCATGCAGTGATTGGTTTGACTGTTGTAGTGTGTCTAGATTTGTCTCAACTTCAATTACCTGCTCATTAATGTCCTCTTCATTACACAAGATGAAAGAATCAATATCTGAATGAATGGAGCAAAGAGGTGTGGTGTTTGGCCTCCCTTGACTGTTAACCATATACTTCATGTGTGACTCTCGGTATAGTCTCCTTGTCTGGTTAAAAACAGGGATGGTAGCATAGGACATGTCTAGTTGAAGGTTTCCCTGAATTTTGGCTCCCCAAAATCTGGATAAAAGCATGCCATACTTAGTGGGAATGTTAGCAACAACTATGTCCATGACTAGGGTCTTAGCAGGTATTTGTGCCAGATTGACACAAAGATCCTTGATTAGGCCTAAACACTTGACTCTACTCGAATCAAATGAGTACAAGTATTTGTAAGATTTAGTAATTTCTAGGCCTAATCTCTCCATCACAACTTTAGGCATGAGGTTGTGAGAGGCATCAGAGTCTAGCATGGCATTATCTAAGATTTTTTCATGTATGTTTAAGCTAACATAGAAAGGGGGAATGGATCCTTATTGGTACTTTCCTTCTACTTCAAGACCAAACAGCAGCTCTAGTTTTTCATTAGTTAAATTTAGAGTGTCAGTATCATTTCCTATGTTCAAGACCTTCAAAATTTGGGACCTATACACTTCTTAAGTAGCCAGTTCAGTGAGAGGTATGGTTATCTTGATTTTGGAAATATCTCCCTCAAATCTGAAAGGTATTTTTATTTTGGCATATTTACATCAATTTTATTAGCCATGAAATTTTCTACATTTTTAATTTGCTGATTCTGATTTGGGGCTTTAGACAATAGAATTTTTCAGGGCCAATAGTTGATGTACTAAGGCAACTCGGGTCACTATTTTGTTGGCTGATTTTTTCTTTGTTTGGATTAGTTTTCTTAGCCATAGTGTTGACATTGTCTTTTGTCCTCTTAGGAGTGCTTTCAGGAGCTTTCCTAACAGCAGTGTCTATTTGGTTTTTCTTGGAATTCTCTTGGTTTATTTTACTCCTAAGGTCGTATTGCATATGGAATTCCATTATGGAATTTTCAAATCCCAATTGGTAGTCTTTAGAATCTTCATAATTTTTTTTAGTTTGGTCTGAGGTGAAGAAACCTTGTTCTTCTTCAGTGAGAAAAACATCACCCTAATTGTTAGAACCTATTAAGTTTACATGGCTTTCTTCAAGTTCTTAATTCTCTCTTCCCTCTTCATCTAGATAATTGTCTTGGAAAAGAGGCCTAATTTGTTGGTCATTGTCTCGTGGTCTGTTTTGAGGAGAGTCTCTTTTGAAATTTGGATTCCTATTTCTGTTTTAGGGATATTCTTGGTTTTCCTAAGGAGGTACTCTTTCATTTAGGCTTATCCTCTTTATCATTCTCTCCCTTGTTCTCATTAGGCTGTCCATTTTGGGATCGGATGAGGAGGTTTAGGCTATGGTTTCATATTTGTAGGTTACTCTCTTTTCTGATCTCATCCTAGCCCTCTTTTCAATGAGGTTGGCTTCTGCACTAATAGTTTCCCTTTGCATTTCTTCTAAAGTTGTGGGGTCTCTCTCTCTCAATTGGTATGTCATGTTGGGATTAAATCCTTCTGGAAACTTTACTAGTGATAGGCCTTGTGGGGGTTTCATGTGAGGTGGGAGGGCATTGTAGACACTATTAAACTCGATGCAATAATCTTGTACACTTTCCCCTACATTCCTCTTAAGATTGTTATATTCAAAAGGATTTGGAAGGGGTTTTCTTGATTTCCCACTTGTTTATAAATGATTTGTAAAGGGAAGTGAGATCATGTATGGTGTTAGGAGTTAATGCTTTGAACCATTTTTTTTCTTCTCCTCCTAAGATTTGTGCAAAGATCCTCATTTTAATGGTTTCTTCTTCTATTTCCATGTAATCAAGGGCATCATTTATCCTATCTACATGTTGTTGGGAAGTGATGGATTCAGCTCCAGTAAAGTGAGGGATTTTGGGTTGATAGTCATTTGGACAAGGTAACAAATTTTGTGGCATAGCCAAGGGGGCTTAATGGAATCCAAGGAGGATTTACAAGCGGAGAGATTGTGAGAGGTGGTGGGGGATGAAGTGAAGTGGTTTGAACAGTGGAGGTATGTGTTAGAGTCGTCTTTACATCCCTTCGTCAATGATCATTTCTCTTATTGCATTTCATTGTTTAGGTGTCTCATTCCGCTCATTCATCTGCATTCCGTTAGGGGCATGCCATTGACTGACGGAAGGGTTTTGTTCTCTCGGTTTCCCTCATGCTTGTACCTGCTGGGTTGGTCAAATTTTCTCAAAATTCATCAAAGTTCAGTTCATGTCATTTACAGTCATAGATGTTGTTTTGGTCGAAAGACTCATTTTAATTTCTAGGTCCAGGGTTTGGTCTTTCAAAATTTTGAATAATGCCTGCATGCCATGAGGAGGTTTTCAATAAGTTTTCAATTCAAAATTTTCATCATCAATATGCTCGAGGATGTTTCTTCTTCAAAACTCTGTTTTGAAGAAGAAATTGTCAAAATTGTTTTTGTAATAATCATGTATTTTTCCGCTATAAAGACTTCAAAGCAGACTCTGTTTTTCCTTTGCCAAAGTTCAACGCCAACATCCCTGCAAAAAATCAACCAATTTCATCATTCGAAGCTCAGAAAGTCATGAGGAAACAAATAGACAGAAGTTGTATTAAATGAAAAAGTGCCAAAGGTAAAAAACATTACAAAATTGGTTTTGAGAAGAAAAAATTAAAACCATCTCTTTTCAAGATATTTCTCAAATTTATTTATTCATTTGCATCAAGAGGCATTCAGAAAATCCAAGGGAGAAGTCGAAGTTGGAAATTGAGATACCAAACTATGTTTTGAGAAAGGCTGACTGTGTGTGTAATTTAAGCACGACGCATTGGGATAGGCCGCGACGCACACACAGGACGAGGCACGTAGAGCTGGAAAACACCGTGTTATTTTCCTCTAGCGCGGCACACCCACTGAGCGCGGCGCATTGGGCTTGCACACGACACACAGAGCCCCAAGGCCAAAATCAACTTCACTCCATAAAAACTCGATTTGTTTCAACTCAAGTTTCTCCAAGTAAGTTTGACAAAGCATGTTTAATGATTTTTAGTTATGGTGTTGTGGTTTAGAAGTGAAGACATCAAATAATTGAGTTGGTGAAACATAAACCCTATACCCATATTGAAATCTGCTCCATAGGGTTTGAAAGAGGTGATTAAAATTTGATATTTGGTGCACCCCATTTTCTCTTGAGCTCTCAACACTGTTATCACTGTTGTCATAATATTATCATATTGTTATCACAATTCCTCCCTCTGTCCCATATCCCTCATGCCCTTTTGATCCTATTGTGTTAATCCTCAAACCCTATTACTTACCATCCATTGACTAAACCTAATCTCCATAACATTCAAGGGTTTCCTTTATGTCTTTGATTTCACTTATATGTTCCTAAACTACCCCCCATCACTATCACTCATTCCCATGACTTATAAATCCCCAAATCCCTAAGTCCCCCAAACAGTGACTGTCCTCACGCTTAAATCTCATTTGACAGTCCTTTTCCCACTGTGATATTTCTTCATAGCATTTTATCATATATGTGACACATTTGGTATCAAATCATACACCAAATTATTATTTTCATCATACATATATCAGCACATACTTGTTAAACACCTTGCTTTCAGCATCATGTTAGAGAAAAATTCATCATATGAGTAGGGATATGAGCAGGACAGTGATTCAACCGCAGAGCTAAATATACCGAGGAGGTCTCATAAGAGTGGCAGGCACGTCAGGGAGGAGCCCACTTCTTTGGTTCAATTGCAGGCCTGCCCGCTTGCAATGACATGCTTTCAGCAACATTCATGTTTTCATAATTGCGAGATGATATCTCAGATTCAGCACCATCCAGAGTTGGTTCGTTTATTTGTCCTACATTTGCGTGATGGTCATGTAAACCTTGTTGGAGTGAACTTCACTTTGACACCAGGGACCATTTCTGATGTGACCGGGATACCGAACATTGGTGAGGAGTGGAATAAGAGACAACAGCTCGATAGAGCATATTATGAACCTTACATCAGGCCTAGATATTTGAGGCAGTTGAGCAGAGTTTTCCCGTTCTGGTTTCTGAAGGAGTCCTATGCGCCATTAATGAAGCTCATCATTAGATATTTCAGCTGTGAGGGTAGATTCTCACGCCTTTATGCATATCATATCATACTTTTGATGCATTTCATGAGAGTGCGAATGATGAATATTCCATACTTCATGTGCCGAAACATAGAGCAGATGAATACCCTTGTGCAGAAGAAGACTCCAGAGTAGCAACATAACAGTATTTATCACTATGCACTCATCAAAATCATTGTGGTACATCAGCTTGGTTTGCAGGGCATCACATGGGATGAGTTCATTTCCCATGACTTCTTTGCAGCCCTCGAGCCTCCTCCCGAGATTGTTCATGATGAGGCAGAGCCTTCACATCAGTTCGAGGTTCCTGAGACTGAGCCTATTAGTGCTCCAGTGTGTGTGACATATCAGAGAGGCCACAGAGCCTTATTTGCAGCAGCACGATGAGTACTATCTCCACCAAGGGTGGAAGGGGTCTCATTATCTTCATCAGCAGTGCAAGTACTATCTCCACATGGCGTGGAAGGGGTCTCACCTTATACATAAGCACAGGTATAGGATAGAGGAAAGAAGCCTATGCATGATGAGGGCCCCTCGGGAGGCCAAGATACTGATTTTATTTTGATCGATGTTGATGCAAGCTCTCCTAGCTCAAAGTTGAAAGAGATCATCCAAGAACAAAAGGCTGAGATTGATACTTTGACCGTGAAGTTTCAAAGAGCTCAGTGGGTTATATATTACTTGGAGTAGCGTAATAAACAACTGGAGGATTAGCACACACTCATAGAGTTGCGGCAAATCTGTGAAGACCGTGAATTGGCCCGTAAGAGACCGGGTGACATGACACCGGTTGAGCGAGAGACTTGCCTTACACACGTCAACGTTCATCTAGAGAAGCTGTTGGCGAAGGCCAATAGGGAAAAATACATGCTCAGACACATGAAGAATCACTATTGGGTCTGCACGCATGTTTGCAGAGAAAAAATGAAGATCCTGAAGGTGAGGCTGAGAAAGGCACTGAAACGTCGAAAAAGGCCAAATTCACTCCGAATCTTGGCCGAAGCTTCCTTGGATGAGCATGAGTCATGATGGGAGACCTTCACCCCAAATTTCAGCAAATTTGGAGAAGATTTTGTCATTTTTGAAAATTTTGGTTGCAAAACAGGTTTTTCCGCCCGACGCGTCGCGCCACCCGACGCGCGCTTACATTTGGGACATCTTCTGGAGGAAAATTTTGAATTTTTTGGTTTTTAATGATATATTATGTATGTTCAAGAATGGCCAAATCATTTCATCAAATTCTGGGCTGCCTAAAGGGCCAAAAACACCTTGAAAATGGCCTTTCTGCCACTTTTTGCACCAGCAGGAACCAGTCTTGGGAGATTGCAGTTTTGGAGGGGCACATGACATCCAAATTGCACAATTCCACTTGGGTTGGATAGCTGACATCCAGGGATTTCCAGCAAGCTATCCTGAGCTCAATTTGGACTTCAGGAAGTGCCTCAAAATCACCTCCAATGTGGCATGATGCATAGAGAATTTGAGCGCGATGCATAGAGAAAGTTTGCCTCATTTTCACTCTTCAGCTCAGAAATTCACCCAATTTTGACTAGTTTTACTTTTTCATGTGATGATTGATCTACCATGATGTAATTTGGTAACCATGATGTAATTTTGGCATGTTTTTACTTGTTCTAGAGGATTCATTCACTAAAAAGTGAAAATTAAGTGAATGGATCAGTTTCTTAGCATATAGAGGAAAGTTTTTTAGCTGCCTAGATTTTAGCTCCATGTTTAGAATTGGTTGAAATAGCTCCTAGAAGGATGAGATCGACCCCTAGAGGCATGGGATGGGGTTAGGATGGTCTATATATTTTATTTTCTGAGACATTTTCAGGGTTGGATACTTGGGAAAAGTTTGGCACCTCATTGTACATTCATTTCAGATTTTTGGCAAAGGAAAGACTAGAGTTTTGCAGCGCTTGTTGGGATCCTTGTGGCTTCTTAGTTTTGATGATGTTTTTCTCCGTGTTATTGTAAGTTTCATTAATTTTTATGTATGCCATTTCCCTTCTCTTTTCTTCTGTATTAGACAAATGAGTAACTAAGGTAGAATTCATTAGTTTGCTGATGCTCTGCCTTAAAATTTTGTTTAGTTTTATATGTTTTCCTCCGTTTGAAGAGGATCCTTGCACTCTCTTTCCCTCTTCAGCTCCTCAGCAGTATTTTCTATCCATTCATTCAATATAATACATCAAAATCATTACCTACCCTGCCCCAACTTGAACTCTGCAAGAATTTGGCCTCATCCCCAAGCCCAAAATTGTTTTTCCCTCTTTCCAACAAAAACCCCTAAAAATAAAAATAAAAACCTCCTATTTGTTTATCTAGCCTAAGATCAGTTGTTGTTTTAGTCATCTCAAGCCCCTTTGAATATTTTCATCGAGATTGACCCGGAGAGAGCCCTCTCCTGTCCTCGTAGGGCTAGCTACAAGGGTGAGCGTGGTTTGGTGTTACCCTGAATCCCACCTTCCTTCAGCCTAAGGTGGATTTGGGAGCTAACATAGTGGCGACCATACTGGGGAAGAAAATTGTTTGCTTGTTAATGTTATTCGTTTCATAAGTTACAGACGGAGTCTAAAGTCACTCCAGGTAGCTTTCGAAACGCTTTTGCCTTGCATTAGTGGAAGTAGATAAACGTTGCTTCAGTCGATCTCCGGTTTAGCTTGTGAATGTGATATTTGACTTGTGAATTACCCCATTATATTACCCCTTTAGAAACGCTTTTGCCCGCTGATTATCAGAGTAAAATTCCTTTGTTTGATGGTACTCCTCAAAGTGTGCCCGCTCAGCATCATATTGATAGAATGACAGAATTTTTTGACCTCCATGAAATTGATGAAGAGAATGTTTCCATGAGATTGTTTGTCCAAACTTTTAGAGGTGAGGTACGTAAATGGTTCAGAGATTTACAGCCCAGAAGTATTAATACATTAGAAGAGCTTCAGAGACAGTTTCTAGATCAGTGGGAGATGAAGAAAGATTCGCTTCAAATCACTTCTGAGTATACTAAGATCAAGCACAATCCTGGTGAGTCCGTTCAAGACTATATTATCAAATTTAATGCGGTTTATAATGCAATTCCTGATGACTTGAGGCCTTCTAAGAAGTTAGCTTTGTTAAAATTCCCAGATGGTTTTGATCCAGAGATGGCCTATTCATTACGAGATAGAGATCCGCCTACTTTAGAGGACATGCATAAGATTTCCGTGAGTGTTGAGGCAAACTTGAATGATAAGAGAGCTAGACTGAAAGCAGAGAAGAAAGTTGTGATAAAGGAAGAAGCTTCTACATCTACAGATCAGATACTTCGCAAAGTGGAAAAAATGTTCGAAAGGTTCACTCTTGATAAGCCCGAACCACATGTTCGGAATCCTAACTTCCGTGGTCAGCAGCAGCCCCAATTCAGGATTAAGCAACAAGAATAGTGATCACAAGAACCAACAGTCCAATAGTAAGTAAAGACACCTCTTCAGCAGAATTTTGTTGGTCAGGATTCAAATGATGAAGATGATGTAGTGGGGGAGGAAAATCATTTCTTTACTCCTGATGATTTTCCCATTTATATCACTGAAGATGAGGAATATGCAGAAAGTTTAGCAATACAAAAAGATGAGGATTTTATTTTGGCTAATGATGCAGCCCTTGAGGAAGAGTCGGATGAGTATCAAAGAGGATATATGAATGCATTGTCAGCCCAGCAGAAGTAATATTCTCTTAGAAATAGAGATGTACAATTCAATCCAATTCAGAAGAGAAAGGAAGTTTCAGCGCCTAAAAACGATTCACCTGTTGCACAAAAGAAAGCAAAAGAGATAGTTGATCCCGCTGCCACTAAGTCATCATTAGCAGAAAAATCAAATCAGCCAATTACATCAAGGGAGAAGATTGAAAAGAAATATGTTACAGCCAAAGAAATCGAAAAGGCTTCAGCCTTTAGTTTAGAGAATGAGATTTCAAAATTAAAGGTATCTATTCCCTTGACTGAACTAATGAGGAACAACAGTTATAAAGGTCAAGTTTCTAGAATTTTGAATTTCGATCCCATGTTTGATATGGTGAATATTGAAGATGATCAACCGGAACTGATATTTGGACCAGCTTTAGATGGTGAGTCTCCGGATAGCGAAGTGCCTCCTTTTTATATCAGTCTTCGGTTGCATGAGTTTGTATTGCATAATGCCATGTTCGATTCTAGTGCTTCCCATAACCTTATGCCGAAAGAAATCATGGAGAAGTTGGGTTTAGACATTACAAGGAAGTACCATGATCTTTATTCATTTGATTCTAGCAGAGTGAGCTGTATTGGGCTCATTAAAGACTTGGTTGTAAGTTTGGATCAGATTCCTACAAAGAATGTTTTGATGGACGTTGTTGTAGCAGACATTCCTCCCAGATTTGGTATGTTGCTTTCCAGATCTTGGGGAGAAAAATTGAAAGGGACATTACAATTAGATTTCTCCTATGTGACGATTCCCATGTTTGGCCAAATGAGAAAGTTGTATCGGGAACAAAAAATGAAGTATATGATTACAACCAACGAGAAACCTGTTAATCATCCGATTAATTATGTACATACAGATCTAGAGTCTTTTGTTTTGTTTTCCGATAGTTTTAATGATGTAGATAGTCAGTTAGTTCAAGCAGAAGATATTCCAGAGATTACCGAGAATTTTAGAGAAGTTTTGCAGAAAGAAAGGCAGCTACCGGAAAGCACAATTGAGAAACCAGCTAAAGATAGTGGACAAAAAGCAGAAAAAACAGAGCTAGCACAATTTCAGCACTTAGAGGATGATGAAGAGGGTCTATGGACCATGGATTTCAATGGTGCAGTCGGAAATTATGGTGCTGGGATTGGTATTTGGGTACGCAGTCCTTTTTCCGCTCCTAACAAGTTACCGAGCAATGTACGGTATGTTCTTACAAGTTGGCATTTGATTGTTCAAACAATGAGGCTGAGTATGAAGCTCTGATTGCTGGCCTAAAGATTCTTAGAAAGCTGACTGCTAAGAGAATTGCAGTCTATGGCGACTCTGAACTGGTGATTAAGCAGGTAAAGGGTGAATATGAAATGAAACATCCCCGGATGCGGGCTTACCGGAACGATGTCCTTGATATTTTGAAGCAGTTTTCAGATTATACCTTGACTTGTATTCCTCGCGTTCAAAATGGAATTGCAGATGCACTTGCTAAGGCAGCAAGTAACTTGAATATCCCAATGAATTCAAGTAATAAGTTCGAAATCCATGTGAAGCACCATCCTACCGTCCCGGATAATCAAATATGTTGGCAAGTTTTCCAAGATGATGATGAGATTAATGATTTTCTGCAAAGTAAAGGTAAGTTCAAAGATACCTCAATCGATGTGGAATATGATGATGGTGATGATGTTCAAGTTAATCAAATGGAAGTGTTACAGCTGAAAGATAACATTATTCCTAAAGGTTTGATACCTTTAGAAGAACTCTTCGATCAGGATGATGTGGCTAAGAAACCAACTTTACGACCCACTGAAAAAGGAGTAGAGGATGTAAATATTAGGACAGCTGAAGACCCCAAAATGGTAAAGTTATCCAAATCATTGCCACCGGAGGTAAAAGCTAAATATGTGAGTTTGTTGTCTTCATTTTCTGATGCTTTTGCTTGGGATTACTCAGATTTAAAGATGTATGACACCAATATAATCCAGCATACTATCCCAATTAAGCCTAATCAGAAGCCTTTCAGACAAAAGCTAAGAAGAATCAATCTGAAATTGCTGCCATCGATTGAGAAGGAGGTAAACAGGTTGTACAAAGCAGGAATCATTGTTCCTATCAGATTTTCTGATTGGATTTCCAATTTAGTGCGAGTGCGGAAAAAGACAGGTGAGATTAGATTGTGTATTGATTTCAGAAATTTGAACAAGGTGTCATTGAAGGACAATTATCCATTTCCTAAGACGGATCATATATTGCAGCGAGTAGTGGGTGCATCTCGGATGTCACTACTCGACGGTTATTCTGGACATAACCAAATTTTGGTTCATGAGGACGACCGCGACAAGACAGCGTTCACCACTCCGTGGGGGACATTCCACTATGCCAAGATGCCATTTGGTTTGAAGAATGCTGGTGCAACTTTCCAGCGGGCGATGGACATGGCTTTTGCGAATGAAAAAGATGTTTTCCTTGTTATATACCTTGATGATTTGACGGTTTTTTCCAATTCAGATGAAGAGCATATGTATCACTTGAAAGTTGTTTTTCAGAAGTGCAGAAAATATGGTGTCTCGCTTAATCCTAAAAAGAGCTTGTTCGCCATGGATGAAGGTAAATTACTTGGTCACATTATTTCTAAAGATGGCATTCGTATTGATCCGGCAGATGTTGAAGCAATCCAGCAAATTGACCCTCCTAGGAACAAGAAGGAGATTCAGTCTTTTAATGGTAAGATGAACTTTTTTCATCGTTTTTTCCCTAACCTTGCTGAGCACTTAAGAGAAATAACAAATATGCTGAAAAAGGACAGCCAAGTGAAGTGGACTGAAGATGCGATAAAGTCCTTTAATTTGGTGAAGTTGGCACTATCTTCAGCTCTGGTGCTAATCAGCCCGGATTACACCCAAGACTTTATTTTGTTTTCCTTTGCTTTAGAACATACCATGGTAGCCGTGTTAATGCAGAAAAGAGATGGACATGAGAAGCCCATAGCATTTTTCAGTCAAACTATTAGAGACGCAGCCTTGAAATACAACATCATTGAGAAACAAGCTCTGGTACTGGTAAAGGCATTGAAGGATTTCCGGGTATACATTTTGCATTCCCATATTTTAGCTTATGTTCCTAACGCTGCCGTGAAAGACATTTTAGTACAGACTGATCCGGAAGGAAGACGTGGTAAGTGGATTGCAGCTTTGCTGGAATATGATGTGGAAATAAGGCCCACGAAGCTTATCAAGGGATAGGGGCTGGCGAAGCTTATGGATGAATCCAATTTGCACGCATTAGACATAAATCTGATTACTGCTATGTCTGATGAAGATGAGGAGAACTCACCGCTTTAGGTATCGGAAATGTTTGTTGCTTCCCCATGGTATTCAGATATCGTCTATGTTCTTCAAAATTTATCATCACCGCCCGGTATGACTAGAAACAAAGGTAGGACTTTGAAACTAAAGGCTGCAAAATTTTGTATTTTGAATTCTGCGCTTTATTGGAAATACCTAGGTGGTGTGTTATTGAATTGTTTGGTGGAGGAAGAAGCGAAGAAGGTAATGGAGGATTTCCACAAAGGAGATTGCGGCGGTCATCATTTTTGGAAGACAACTGCCAATAAGATTTTGAGAGCTTGGTACTATTGGCCGACATTGTTTGCTGATGTCTATAAAATAGTCAAAGGCTGCCATGAGTGCCAGATTTTTGAAGGAAGATAGAAATTACAGCCATTGCCACTCAAGCCTATTGAGGTAAGCGCCCCCTTCCAGCAGCGGGGTTTAGATTTCATTGGGGAAATACATCCTCCTTCCTCAGGACAGCATAGATGGATACTAATAGCTACCGATTACTTTACGAAATGGATCGAAGCAGTTCCCACAAGACAAGCCACCGATTCGGTAGTTATTTCCTTCCTTGAGAACAACATTTTGTCTCATTTTGGTTGCCCGAGTAAATTGATCACAGATAATGCAGTGGCTTTTAAATCAAGAAAGATGATTGAGTTTTGTGCAAAGTACAAAATTATTTTGGGGCATTCAACTGCCTATCATCCGCAAGGTAATGGTTTGGCGGAATCTTCCAATAAATCTCTAGTCAACATCATTAAAAATTTGCTGGACATCAATAAGAAGAGTTGGCATAAGAAGCTAGTAAATGCGCTATGGGCTGATCGAGTAAGTCAATTGGTATGTCTCCCTTCGAGTTGGTTTATGGAGTAGATACAGTCTTTTTTACTTCACTTGCTGTTCTGGTGGTCAAGCTTCTTCAAGAAGCCAGTAGTGAAGAAAGCCATATGTAGAGAAGGATAAATCAGATGATTCATTTGCAGCAAACGAGAGAAGAGGTCTTCCAGAACACATTCAACTTGTAGGAGAGAATAAAAAAGATCTATGACAGGAAATCGAAGGCAGATAAATTCCAGTTGGAGGAAGTAGTACTGAAGCGGGATGCTAGGAATGAGGACAAAGGTAAACACGGTAATTTTGAAAACCTCTGGAAAGGTCCATTCAAGATTGCAGCATATCGAGGTCAGAACGCCTTTCTGTTGAAGGAGATGAACGGTGAAGACTGTCCAGGGGGACCGATCAATGGTCGACTGCTCAAGCGGTACCATTTTTAAGATGTTTTCTGCTGATCACATTGTCATTGTACATATCGTGTATTTCAATTTCATTGTAAGTGTGCAATGTAGTCTTTTCTTCAGTCTGGGGCCCGAAGTGAAGGCTATAATTCTGAAGAAGGATTTTAGTTTTCATTTGAGTCTGTTTAGTCGGTTTGGTTTAGTCATTTCTTTTTTAAAAGTTGAGTCAGTTTAAGTTGAAGTTTCAATCAAATAAATTCAGTCAAAATTCTTGAGTTGTCTTTTCAAAATAATGGATTACATGGCCCAATGGACGAAGGCACTGGTCTGCTCTCCTAAAGATCTGCCATTCTTGGCACCTCTAAGGAGCTACCATCCCCATTGGAGCCAATGTTAGAGTCGGTCTTTACATCCCTCCATCAGTGATCATTTCTCTTATTGCATTTCATTGTTTAGGTGTCTCATTCCGCTCATTCATCTGCATTCCGTCAGGGGCATGCCATTGACTGACGGAAGGGTTTTGTTCTCTCGGTTTCCCTCATGCTTGTACCTGCTGGGTTGGTCAAATTTTCTCAAAATTCATCAAAGTTCAGTTCATGTCATTTACAGTCATAGATGCTGTTTTGGTCAAAAGACTCATTTTAATTTCTAGGTCCAGGGTTTGGTCTTTCAAAATGTTGAATAATGCTCGCAGGCCATGAGGAGGTTTTCAATAAGTTTTCAATTCAAAGTTTTCATCATCAATATGCTCGAGGATGTTTCTTCTTCAAAACTCTGTTTTGAAGAAGAAATTGTCAAAATTGTTTTTGTAATAATCATGTATTTTTCTGCCATAAAGACATCAAAGCAGACTCTGTTTTTCCTTTGCCAAAGTTCAACGCCAACATCCCTGCAAAAAATCAACCAACTTCATCATTCGAAGCTCAAAAAGTCATGAGGAAACAAATAGACAGAAGTTGTATTAAATGAAAAAGTGTCGAAGGTAAAAAACATTACAAAATGGGTTTTGAGAAGAAAAATTAAAACCATCTCTTTTCAAGATATTTCACAAAGTTATTTATTCATTTGCATCAAGAGGCATTCAGAAAATCCAAGGGAGAAGTCGAAGTTGGAAATTGAGAGACCAAACTGTGTTTTGAGAAAGGCTGACTGTGTGTGTAATTTAAGCGCGTCGCATTGGGATAGGCCGCGGTGCACACACACGACGCGGCGCGTAGAGCCGGAAAACACCGTGTTATTTTCCTCTGGCACGGTGCACCCACTGAGCGCGGCGCATTGGGCTTGCGCGCGGCGCACAAAGCCCCAAGGCCAAAATCAGCTTCACTCCATAAAAACTCGATTTGTTTCAGCTCAAGTTTCTCCAAGTAAGTTTTCCAAAGCCTGTTTAATGATTTTTAGTTATGGTGTTGTGGTTTAGAAGCAAAGACATCAAAGAATTGAGTTGGTGAAACATAAAACCTATACCCATATTGAAATCTTCTCCATAGGGTTTGAAAGAGGTGATTAAAATTTGATATTTGGTGCACCCCATTTTCTCCTGAGCTCTCAACACTGTTATCACTGTTGTCATACTGTTATCATATTTTTATCACGATTCCTCCCTCTGTCCCATATCCCTCATGCCCTTTTGATCCTATTGTGTTAATCCTCAAACCCTATTACTTACCATCCATTGACTAAACCTAATCTCCATAACATTCGAGGGCTGCCTTTATGTCTTTGATTTCACTTATATGCTCCTAAACTACCCCCCATCACTATCACTCATTCCCATTACTTATAAATCCCCAAATCCCTAAGTCCCCCAAACAGTGACTGTCCTCACACTTAAATCTCATTTTCCAGTCCTTTTCCCACTGTGATATTTCTTCATAGCATCTTATCATATATGTGACACATTTGGTATCAAAGCATACACCAAATTATTGTTTTCACCATACATATATCAGCGCATACTTGTTAAGCACCTTGCTTTCAGCATCATGTCAGAGACAAATTCATCATATGAGCAGGGATATGAGCAGGACATTGATTCAATCGCAGAGCTAAATGTACCGAGGAGGTCTCATAAGAGTGGCAGGCACGTCAGGGAGGAGCCCACTTCTTTGGTTCAATTGCAGGCCTGCCCGCTTGCAATGACATGCTTTCAGCAACATTCCTGTTTTCAGTATTGCGAAATGATATCTCAGATTCAACACCATTTGGATTTGGTTCGTTTATTTGTCCTACATTTGCATGATGGTCATGTAAACCTTGCTGGAGTGAACTTCACTTTGACACCAGGGACCATTTCTGATGCGACCGGGATACCGAACATTGGTGAGGAGTGGAATAAGAGACAGCATCTGGATAGAGCATATTATGAACCTTACATCATGCTTGGATATTTGAGGCGGTTGAGCAGAGTTTTCCCGTTCTAGTTTATTAAGGAGTCCTATGCACCATTAATGAAGCTCATCATTAGATATTTCAGCTGTGAGGGTAGATTCTCGCGCCTTTATGCATATCATATCAGACTTTTGATGCATTTTACGAGAGTGCGAATGATGAATATTCCATACTTCATGTGCCGAAACATAGAGCGGATGACTACCCTTGTACAGAAGAAGACTCCAGAGCAGCAACATAACAGCATTTATCATTATGCGCTCATCAAAATCATCATGGTACATCAGCTTGGTTTGCAGGGCATCACATGGGATGAGTTCATTTCTCGTGACTTCTTTGCAACCCCCGAGCCTCCTCCCGAGATTGTTCATGATGAGGCAGAGCCTTCACATTAGTTCGAGGTTCCTAAAACTGAGCTTATTAGTGCTCCAGTGTGTGTGACATATCAGAGAGGCCACAGAGCCTTATTTGTAGCAGCACGACGAGTACTATCTCTACCAAGGGTGGAAGGGGTCTCGTTATCTTCATTAGCAGCGCGAGTACTATCTCCACATTGCGTGGAAGGGGTCTCGCCTTCTACATAAGCACAGGTACAGGACAAAGGAAAGAAGCCTATGCATGATGAGGGCCCCTCAGGAGGCCAAGATACTGATTTTATTTTGATCGATGTTGATGCATGCTCTCCTAGCTCAAAGCTGAAAGAGATCATCCAGTAACAAAAGGCTGAGATTGATACTTTGACCGTGAATTTGCAGAGATCTCAGTGGGTTATAGATTACTTGGAGAAGTTTAATAAACAATTGGAGGATTAGCACACACTCATAGAGATGCGGAAAATCCGTGAAGACCGTGAATTGGCCCGGAAGAACCCGGGTGACATGACACCGGTTGAGCGAGAGAATTTCCTTACACACGTCAATGTTCATTTCAAGAAGCTATTGGCGATGGCCAATAGGGACAAAGACATGCTCAGACACATGAAGAATCACTATTGGGCCCGCACGCACGTTTGCAGAGAAAAAATGAAGATCCTGAAGGCGAGGCTGAGAAAGGCACTGAAACGTCGGAAAAGGCCGGATTAACTTTGAATCTTGGCCGAAGCTTCCTTGGCTAAGCATGAGACATGATGGGAGACCTTCACTCCAAATTTCAGCAATTTTGGAGAAGATTTTGTCATTTTTGAAAATTTTGGTTGCAAAACAGGTTTTTATGCCCGACGCGTCGCGCTACCCAACGCGCGCTTACGTTTGGGACATCTTCTGGAGGAAAAATTTGCATTTTTGGGTTTTTCATGATATATTATGTATTTTCAAGAATGGCCAAAGCATTTCATCAAATTTTGGGCTGCCTAGAGGGCCAAAAACACCTTGAAAATGGCCTTTCTGCCACTTTTTGCACCAGCAGGAACCAGTCTTGGGAGATTTCACTTTTGGAGGGTCAGATGACATCCAAATTGAAAAATTCCACTTGGGTTGGATAGAATACATCTAGGGCTTTCCAACTAGATATCATGATCTCAATTTGGAATTTTAAAGGTGCCTAAAAATCACCTCCAAAGTGGCATGACGCATAGAGAATTTGAGCGCGGCGCATAGAGAAATTTTGCCTTATTTTCACTCTTCAGCTTAGAAATTCGCCCAGTTTTGACTAGTTTTACTTTTTCATGTGATGATTAATCTACCATGATGTAATTTGGTAACCATGATGTAATTTTTGCATGTTTTTAATTTTTCTAGAGGATTCATTCACTAAAAAGTGAAAATTAAGTGAATGGATCAGTTTCTTAGCATATAGAGGCAAGTTGTTTGGCTGCCTAGATTTTAACTCCATGTTTAGAATTGGTTGAAACAGCTCCTAGAAGGATGAGCTCGACCCCTAGAGGCATGGGATGGGATTAGGATGGTCTATATATTGTATTTTCTGAGACATTTTCAGGGTTGGATACTTGGGAAAATTTTGGCACCTCATTGTACATTCATTTCATATTTTTGGCAAAGGAAAGACCAGAGTTTTGCAGCACTTGTTGGGATCCTTGTGGCTTCTGAGTTTTGATGATTTTTTTCTCCGTGTTATTGTAAGTTTCATTAATTTTTATGTATGCCATTTCCCTTCTCTTTGCTTCTGAATTAGACAAATGAGTAACTAAGGTAGAATTCATTAGTTTGCTAATGCTCTGCCTTAAACTTTTGTTTAATTTTATATGTTTTCCTCCGTTTGAAGAGGATCCTTGCACTCTCTTGCCCTCTTTAGCTCCTCAGCAGTCTTTTCTATCCATTCATTGAATCTAAGACATCAAAATCATTGCCTACCCTGCCCCAACTTGAACTCTGCAAGAATTTGGCCTCATCCCCAAGCCCAAAATTGTTTTTCCCTTTTTCCAAAAAAAACCCCTAAAAATCAAAATCAAACCCTCCTATTTGTTTATCTAGCCTATGATCAGTTGTTGTTTTAGTCATCTCAAGCCCCTTTGAATATTTTCATTGAGATTGACCCAGAGAGAGCCCTCTCCTGTCCTTGTAGGGCTAGCTATGAGGCTGAGCGTGGTTTGGTGTTACCCTGAATCCCGCCTTCCTTCAGCCTAAGGTGGATTTGGGAACTAACAGTATGGATGGGTGTGGTGGAATTACATGGACTAGCAAACTAATTCTAAGCAAAATTGGGATGAAAAGAGCTAAAGTGATGGAGAAGCTAAAAGTCAGGAGGAGTGGAAGGAGAGGCTTCTCTACTGGAACTCTGCTGCAAATCTATGGGCTCAAAGTCAGTCTGGTCAAAACCACTCTGTGACTTGGTTCTGAAAAGGTTCTTTGTATGGTGCAAGTCAAACTAGGGATCTTGCAAGGCTATAAGATGTTCAGGGACATCGCTTTCTCTATGAATGGTCCTAACAGTAGTTAAGTTTCCATTTTTAGAAGTTTGCCACAAAATATTTTATGGGTCATCAACTATGGTGGGAGGGTTTGGGTCTGGATGAGATCTAGTACTGATCCTTTGTGAAGCCATATTCCAAACTCAAAATGTAAAGAGGTTAAAATTTTAGGAACATTTTCGGAAGGTTGACCTCTCTTAGTCCTTGGTAAACTCAAACAGTATGGGACTAGGCTTCTAAACCTCTCCGGGCTGGTTTGACACAATCCTAGGGAAGTCTAATGAGAACTAGTGAAGTAATAGGCCTACTGGAGGATAGTGGAGTCGCCAGGTGGATATTTTTAGTTTTTTTGAGGATATGTGTGTATGATCCACCACCAATACTGACAAAAACCAATCTAGGGTTGTTTTTGTGGTTTTCTGAGTTCCTTTAGGGATACTAATGTTTGTCACTCACTCAAAGGTCCCATCATGATCACCACTATATTAGTGATAGTGATGAGGTGGCTATAAATAAATGGATACTCTTTAACAAGGGTTTCTAAATTCCTAAGGGGTAGTTAGATTGTCACTGACTCAAAAGGTCCTGTCGTGATCGCCATTATGTTAGGTTCCCGTGATTTGATAGATTGGTAGACCAAATGCATAGGGTAACATCAGAACAGTCTTTGGAGTCCTAGGACCTAGCCTTCCTAGACTCAGAGAGGGCTCTGTCTATTTTGTGCAAAGGATGTGAACTTGTTTGCTTCTAGGGTTTTTATTTTAGGCTAGTTGTTAAGTGTAGGGTTTGTTGTTTGTTTTGGTTGGGTAAGATGGTTAAGTAGAATAGGTGGAGAGAGAGGTCTTCAAACGATTGGGCTATGTAGTATATGAAAGTCATGGATATCTCAACAATGAAACAAAATGCATAACAGGGCAAATCTAGCATGGTCAAATGGATCTTTAGGGTATGTGTGAAGTGAAATGAACAATAAATTTGTGAGCATAGTAGGTGTGTAAGGGCAGTGAAGAATCCCTAAACAAATACCTTTTAAACAATATGGTCTCAAATACTAATCAAAATAAGGACATAATCATAAGACATGGCAAAACAATAGATTTTTTACTATACTTAAGCAAACAAGCATTCAAGATGAACAATTCAGTGAGCCATAGAAAGCAAGAACACTATCTAACTTCTAGTGATTTCACCTTCAACGTTTAGAAAACATACAAGATAACATATAACTTTAACCAAATAAGAGGGAAATCCTAAGCATCCATGATCAAGCTACAAATAACTTTAAGGAAACTTCTCAAGCATGGACAAAGGGCATGATCAGAACATGGCCTCTTTGGCTAAAACCTAACAAGTAATACTTTAAAGAGAGATTCCAAAACATATTTTAAATAGCATCAAATAAGTAGGGCTAACCATAAAACATATTTGAAAACTACCATATTGAACCATTCATGGAATAAACAAGCATATGAATCTCTAATAAGCAACTAATAATTTCTTAAACAAACCCAGCAAAGGAAAACATAAAGGCAATAGAAAACATGAAGGACTAACGTGCCTCAAACAACATTTCTTAGCCTATACTCTTCTATTCTACTACAACATAGAAGGATGGAAACATAATGAAAAGATGAGAAAGAAATAACATGAAAGAGAAGCACTTCACCAGTGACCAAGCCCAAGGATCCTGCAAGCTATCCTCCTTTATCCTCAATCAAGGCAATCCATTCAAAAACTCCACAAGACCAATTTCTCCTTCAAACTCAAGAAAACCATGTATTTCTCTCAAAACTCATCAAATGCCAACATTTACAATGAAACCCTCATTCTCTATTTATCTTATAAAGATAGGAAAAAATCCCTAGATAGGGTTGGAAAATGTCAAAATCACTCATAAATGTCATTAATGCCCAAGAGACCATGCAAGGCCCATGAAATAAATGCCAAAATAAATTATAGCACCTAATTCTAGAGTGATTTTCCTCAAAAAACACTAAAATATGATTTTGCAATAAATGAGTGTGTTTTTTTTTTTACTTTTAGCCAAAAACATACAGTGCTATCCATAAGCGCAGTGCCACCTTAGGCAGAAAATAGGTCCTATTGAAGCCATGTTTTGGGAATCTTCCTGAAACCGGATGTTGCTCTGGTATGGCCCATTGGAAATCTTACAGAGTCTGCTTTCTAGATATACCTCTAGTTTTCTGATTGAGCATATGTAACCTGTACAAAATTTCAAATCCCCAAGACTGCTCTGAGTGCAGCGCTAGGCCTAAAAAGGAGGCAGAATGGTGAAAAATGAGGTGTTTTGTGACCTTTTGAGGGGTCAAAAATGCTCCGATTGCTCTGAAATTTGGTGATAATAGTGTGATAGTCATGAGAAATTCAGAAATGTAGAGATTTAACTCTGAGGATGCCTTTGGGAAAAGCATAGTTCCAGTGGTGCTGTGCTTATAGGTCTCCAAATTATCAAAAAACAAAAACTTGTCCAAATTCCTTCAAAATTGGTGGATGTCTCCTTAAAGGGGTTTGAGAGACCTGTAGAGAAAATGATGCCAAAATTCCAAGTCTATCTTGGTCTTTTCCTCCTTTTAGTGTTTGAATTTCAATGAGGGCCTCTTTAAGTTTGGCACAAGCAAGTTTGTTTTTCATTACATAGTGCTTGGTCATCTTTTTCTGGAGATCAAGGCCCCTTTTTATCTTCTTGAAATACTTTTTCTCATTCTTATAATACTGAATGATATGTTGTGCCATGAAAAAATATCTCTCCAACTCTCTAGTTTGTGCATCTTTTCTTTGGAGTATTATTCTAGTGGTCATCTCTTCATCTTCATTATCACTGTCAAGGTCAATGAATTGGGGCTTTTGTTTAGTTTTCATGCCTCTCTTACCTTTATCAAATTTTTTTCATCTTTTTTTTTCCCTTGTGAAGCTTTCGAGCTAAGGTGGATGGAATGGTTCCTTGCCTTTTGGAGGAAAAAAACACTAGCCTTGGCCCTCTTTGGTATGTGAGTGAAAGAGGTGTGATTGTAGTCTTGCTGGTGTCTTTTTCATGGCTGTGATACTCATTAGTACTATCACCCTTTTCACTTTCTTCACTTTTATTTTGTTCATCATTAGGACTTTTTTCCTCTTTATGCTCTGCACTATCATCATTGTCATTATCACTGAGGGGCTATTTGTTGTCATGACTTTCATGACAACTGTCATGGTTGTCATGACTATTTTGTTCCTTGTTGTCTTGTCCCTCACTATATTCCTCATCACCTGCCTCTTTGTCACTATTTTTCACCTCCTCATTGTGGTCTGTTTCATTGGTATCACTGCTGCCTTCAATTTCTGCATTCTCCTCACTGTCATTTTCATGTTCTCCCATATCTTCATTATCTGTCTCTACCTCATCATCATTTTTTGTTGCAGCCTCATCATTTTCCTCTTCATTCTCTACCTTTGTGTCCTCTACTTTATTGTTGACATCCCCTCCATCAATGCTCATTTCATTCTTATTGTCAACCTCCGCATATTCTTCATCATCCTCTTCCATATTGTCATTGTTTTTTTCACTGTCATGGTCATTTTTTTCACCTTCACTAGTGTCATGCTCATTGCCCCTTTCTTCATCATCGTTTTGTTCTTCTTCCTCATCATTTCCCTCTTCCTCATCATCTACTTCTTCTTCACTTTGGACTGATTTATTGTCACCCTCAACTTCTTCATTTTGATTTGACTCATTATCATTATCTCCCTCATTTTCACTTAATTCATCATTGCCACTTCCTTCTTCATTTGATGCATCAAGAGAAGGAGAGGAGGGGAGGTTTTCTTGAGGTGAGGGCACTTCTGTAGATGGTGAGGGCAAGCTAGGTTGATGAGGGAGATGTGGGCTTGTGAAGACTTCATGTGCTATGAATACCTCCCAAGGTATGCCCTTATGTTCCAATTGATGTAAAACCACCATCTTGATCAAGGAATGGTGAAAGAAACTTTGCATTTGCTGGGAAGGACTCATTCTTCAGACCACAAAAGACATTATGTCCATACTTCTATACAAGTAGTAAGGCAGGTTGAGAATTTTGAACCTTGTGAAATGCATGAGGAGTCTAACATGGTAGGAATAGAGTCTGGAGTACTCCCTTCATAGGTAAAGTACTTCATAATGACTTTCATCAAGGGTGCAAATTTCTGTTTGAGGTGTGAGCAAGGGAAAAATGCATTGCAGCCTTCTCTGTAGCTAGTCTTGACAAATGGCTCATAATAGTTCTTGCTCAATTTAGATTTCTTAAACCACTTTTCACCAACAATAGGAATACCTGTAACATTATAGATGTCATATGTTGATAGTTCAAATTCCACTTCTGCGAGGCTTGTTTGTTTGTTGTGCAGGTTAAGAATGAAAAGTCTTGTAAGCTCTAGGTGGCTTTGCACTTGTTTGACTCTCTCAAAAAATTGGAAGCACCCTAAATTCTGGAAACATGAGAGGATCATGGGAGATGAGGTGATATCTACTGTGATTTAGGGTTCAAATCTATTCACTTTTCCTCCTTTGTGGTTTGGCCTCGTTCACCGCTGCTACTGTCTTCTGCCCCTGACATGGTGATTAGGGTTGATGGTGGGCAAGCTCGGGAAAGAGGAGTAAAAAGAAAATTATGGTATGCAACTCTTTGAAAATGAGTGATGTAGAGGTGAGGTATATGAATGAGTGCCTTTGAGGTTGATAAAGGTTTTTACATGGAATTCAACTACGCTAATTCACTCCCCTTCACTGAAAATTGTTTAGAGGTTAAAATAGAGGACTGCTTGTCATGATGACCTAGGGGTTGCAACTTTTTAGGGTTAAGTCATTCATTTAACCACAAAATGACTAAAAACACTTGAGAGGAGGAAACACAGGGAACCTACAAGGTTTAGCTTGCTTACAGGTATTTGGAGGCGATTTGGAGGTGTCTCCCTTGACTCCTTGGAAAATGTTTCGCAGTGTGGGATAGTTTCTGCATTAGCGTAGCGCCCTACCCACACTGTCGGGTCACCCTCTAAGCGCAGCGTCGGGGGGGGTCAGGCCTCCGTCTAAGTGTAGCATCGGTGTTTAAAATAGGGTTTCATGTGCTCTATGCGTAGCACCGACAGGGGAAACGGGCTGTCGGGTCAGCCTCTGCATGTAGCGCCATGCTGCAAAACCTGTGAGTCGGGTCCTGGGCGTGTCTTTTTCGCCTGCGCGTAGTGACACCCTATTCGCACAGTGTCACTCGGTGTATGCGTAGCGCTGTATAAAAATTATGCTCCAAAGACCTCTATTAGCGTAGCGCCAGTGTCTGTGAGTGCAACGCCAGTGTCTACGTGTAACGCCAGTGACTTGACCCAGTTTTTCTCACAAACTCAAAAATTCTTCCAGAAGGGTTTTTCTCTTTTTGAAAATGACAAATGAGTTCAAAACATGATAACTAAGGTTCCTTTATGCTTTTAAAAGTAAATCAAAATAAGAAAACCCACTTTTGTTAAGTTTTAGTCACTTTATCCTTTTGACTAATATCCTTTTTAATCTTTTGCAGGGGTTTTGAAAACTTTTCAAAGTATATTTCCTTCTTCTTGTGGTGATGGTTTACTGAGGAGGTGAAGATGTCCCTTTTAACCTTTAGGGTTTTAGCACTGTCAGACTTCCTTTTTTCCATATGAGACACTGAAAAACATTTTTTTTATTTCTTTTGGCATCTCTGAGTGTTAGTGAACTGAAAACATGTTTTCTTACCTTCTTACTGATCTTTGACAGTGATGTACCCATTTTGACAAAGATTATAAATTATACCTGCTATGTCTCCTCTTGGCCACTTCTGATTCTTGCAGGTTCCATGACACAATTTTTTTGGTCTCCTTAGTCATTCTTTGGAGTTTTACACCTCAATTACTCAAGAGTAAAATCATGCTTATGTTAGCTTTTTACCTTATAACCCAAAACCATAATTTTATTCCTTTGATGTTGTGAAGCACCATTGCCTTGGTCAACTATAGGAATTACCTTCAATAGCGTTTAGGGAACTTTCTGTTGTCATGATGGAGGCCCATCATCTTCATTTCACCTACTTTTCCTATCTTCCCAAAACTTAGGTTCTAGGGCTGTTAGAGAAGAATAATTAGTGTTTTCTTGTAAGTTCTCTATGGCCATTCCAAGTTCATCCATTTATGTTCAGTCCACCTCACCTTTTTCCCTTCTTCATTTACAACTTCTAAAAATCTTCAATTTTTGCTTGGTTGTGTTGATGTGCCTTTGTCCTTGTGGCCTTTTGCAGTAGCTTTTTTCTTGGCAACACTGTTTAGCCAATCAGTCCTAAAAACCCTGATTCCCTTTGAACATAGGCAAGCTTACTTTTCTTTGTTGTGGATGTTCTTTAGTGAGGAGTTATCCTCTTACCTTACCTCATTTTCTTCATGATAGCCATCTCAATAATTCCTGTAGAAAGTTCTAAGATGCACAGTTATACCTTTGCAAAATGCTATCTTAACCAAGGAGGCCTTCCTTGAAGGATTTTTGATCTATTTTGGACAATCAAGTGTTGACCCTCCTTTCCATTTGATTTCATCTTCTTGGCACATGTAAATTAGTGATTCAGAACACCAAAACGATCCTATATCCTATGAAACCCTAAATGACCTAGTGGGAGGCTCTTTGGGCTGGTCTTTGGTTGAAAACTTAACTTGGGGTCATTAGGTGTAAAACAGAGCTTATGAAAAACTTTATGCATTGCAGACCCAAAACTATTGATTTAGATTTATCTAAAGAGCCTAGAGAGGTAGCTTGAGACCACCAATGCTTGAGGCACTTGGTGAATAGGGGAAAATTTTAGGTCACTTGCCAATCTGAGGTGGCAGTGGAAGGGTTATAAATAGGCAGAACATAGTACTAAGGTTGGGACAAAAATGAGTGGCATGAGCCCATGATGGGTCTTCTGGGAGTGATAGGCTGGCCATGACTTGATAGAATAGTGAAATAGTGAAACATTTATCATAAGGATAATGAAGGCAGTGAGATTTCTAGAACTCACAATATTCATGAATTTTGTTTTTAGAAATCTAGGATAAGTATTTATTCATCTACAAAATAGAGAAAATTACTGATGACTAACATGGGCTACAAGGCCTGGTAGGGAAACTGAAGTTACTTTGACGAAGGAAGACTTGGAGAAAATCGCAAACACATTTACTCTCGCCTCATAAGTTAAGTGGCTGGCCTTGGAAGAGTAGCAGAAAACCATGGTCACTGCACTCTAGTCTGAGCTCCACGCTCTGTAGCTTAAAATGGACACCCTACAGAAAAGCATGATTTAGGCACAGACGCCCCCAGGAATGAGTAGTGAACTGATCATCACAGCTGAAATCTACCTCTACTCCCTGCCCAGTGCAACATTCACCTTCAGTTCGCCTGCCTTATGTGCGTAAATCCAGGCCTACGCATAGGTGTAATTGGATTTGGCCTGGCTTCCACACGAACCACTGCAAGTCCTCCACACATCCCTCTTTGAGGAGATACAACATAGAGAGCTTTGAGTGCATTAATAGCTCAGTACAACTAAGCAGGCAATCATGGAAAAAACCACCGAGGTGTCCCAGGTGCAACTTGCATGCACCCTTGTCGCCACGCAGCTGACCGAGTTGGAATGTCTAATCAGTAGGCTATGTAGATATAAATGAGGATATCCCGGCTTCTGCTACCCCCCAGGCCAAGATTGAGGGGCATGTTGCAGCCATAAAGGCTTCTAGGACTGAGATTCAGACTGTCAAGACAGAGATGAAGCAACATATTACTGCCTTACAGGCCAAATTGCAGCCAAAAACTCCACCTGAGGTAAGAGCTCTGCCATAAAAATAAGGTTCTCAGTGACCATGTCAAGCCATGGGTCAATGAAGCCCTCAAGTTATCTCAGGAAGTGGATGTTGTAGTTAAACAACTAAACCGAACATTGGAAAGTGTCAATGCTACTATTGAAGGTCCAACTTTCTAGAAGTTGGTGGATATTGCACAGAACACTACTATGCAGAGTGAAGGATTTATGCCCCTTCTAGTTGATGCAATCAAGTAGCTTCAGGCGAAGATGCAAACCCCACGGCCACTATGACTCGAGACGATTCACAAGATTGTGTTTGGGGCCTATTGGAACGGGGTTCCCTAAGCTTCGTTTTTTATATAATTTTGTAATAGTCGGTCTTGCGTAGGGGTTTTGGGGTGGGTCAAAGCCCCCAATGTTTTGTAATGGGTTAAAGGGTAGCTCTAGGGTCCGCAAACCACGGTTTGCAGACCATAGGATAGAAAATGATACGATGATATAAATAGATATATAGTTGGGTCTAGTAGGTAGGTAGAAGTGAAATTGATGCTATATGCGAATTTTTGAGATATGTTTTTGGTTGTTTTGGGTAAGGACTCCTGCTGGCTATGTGCGCGGAAATCCTCAGTCCTGCTGTGTGCGGACCCCACTGGATATGTACACGGGCTTTGTTTTGGTTTGCAATTGGATTTTTGGATACTAATGAATGCAGAATATATTTGAAGTATCTTTATGATATCTCGACTGATCATGTTTATTACTGAAGCGCATTTGTGTGATTGATTTAAGCTGCAAAATTATCTGCGACCTAGGAATTAGCTACGATTATAATGTTCTATGATGATAATTGATGATGCACACGTGGATGCAAATGTATTGATCAGATCTATTAATAATAGTATCTTTTTTATGATTACTTGTTGATTATACTGTTAGAAGCCTGCTAATAGACTTGATCTATGTGAACTTGATAGTTGCAACTCCGATCTGCCTTAATTACCTCCTCTTTCCCATGATGTGTAAACCTAGTTCTAGCACCATCCCACACTAATTTGGGTGAGACCTTGGCCTGCGAAAGTAGGTCATTTCTCTAAAAGGGCCATTAGTATAGGGGTTTGTTGTCAAACCTTAACCTCCGAACCTAGGTCATGACCCCTCATGCCAACAGTCACCAATCAAGAACGAAAAATAACTAGATCAAAGAATTCACTCTGCACTGTATGCTCGGAAATGGAAATTAATATGATGAGGAGGAAAATTATATAATAAATATAATAACATTTCATCTTTATCATACATTGTATTAATTCAACAACCTGCAGATTGAAAATTCTACAAGGTTCTACCATGCTCATTTACATTCTATTAACTCAAAACCCCTCCAAATGGATGATTAGATAGCGTAGATATGATTGTGAAATAATATTTAAGCACTCTGAACCAATCAGAATGTAAATAAACATTATTAATAAATTAAAAAAATAATTTATTTTTGTTTTCGTCTACTTTTACAAATAGTTTGTTTAATATTCATTCAACCAAGGATTAATTGAAATTTAATGTGTATTGAATGCATAATATCTTGTCATTGATAAGGATAAATTTGGTCATCATACAACAACATAAATATATTGTAAAATGAAATTTACTACATGTAAGACATGCCAACCAAATTTCGAGTAGAGTGCACACTATTCCCACAAATTATGAAAGACAATTTTGAAACAAGTATAAATTAACTTAAATTTTAATATAGATTTTAGATTTTAAATTTCAATGTTTAAAATAATTAGATACCAATATTTTGATATTTAAAATTTTTAAATAAAATATAAAAGTCTTAAGATAAAATGATACATACAAAATCTTTAAAAAAAATCTGAAAACAAATGTATCTAACATAAAAATAATAATGTTTAAACTTTTGGTATTCAAATGAATAAATTTGTATTAATTATTTTTCATTTATTTTATTTTTTTCTATATGTTGATTTATTGAGTTGGGACTCTCTTTCATTTATCACTTTTCAATCAAATTTAGCTATTATATTGAGTGCACCTTCTGTTTTCTTTCAAAGACGAAAACGATATAAAATAAATAAATAAACATGCTAAATCAATATAATACAAATGAAACATGATAAATATCACTTATCAATCAAATTGAGAAGTGTTCCCCTAGTAAAAATGTGAGGTCCTCATGTCTCTAACCCTTGTGGTCTTATTCTAGGTTATTTCTAAATGGTTTCTTATCTAGTAATGATCCCTAACATGTGGGACAAAGAGTATATCTTGGGGTTGTTTAGTTGTTAACAATTAAGGGTGGGGGGCGTTGGACTCCCTTTTTGACAATACATTTTTCCAAGGTTGTAACTTCAATACCTCTAAAAGGAGGGACAATTGAATCTATACATGGATTGACATAGGTTTTCATATTCTTCATGTCACATTGGTATTCCATAGACTAATCATTAGTCGAATTGGTAAAGATAGTGAACATATGAAGGGTGGATATATTTCCCATTAAAAGAGGACTACATATGGGCACCAATAAGACATCTTGTATGGGTTTGTAACTCTTGTCCTTAATGTTGGGGTTCCCATGTTTTGGCCAGATTGGCAAGACCAAAAGATGAGACAACATCAAACCACTTTCGGACCTCAGGATCTAGCCCTCCTGGGTCTAGAGAGGGATATCTCTATGATATGTCAAAGGTATATGACTTTGAAGCTCAATGTTAAGATGTTAGGATAGTTATATGCACAAGGTTTGTTTGTTTGATTTGTTTTGATTTGGTTGTTGGGAATCAAGAATGAAGGGTTCAATATAAGGCAAGGCAAGGCAAAGAAGATTTTAGGAAAAGAGAGGTAAATTCAGATAGTATTCAAGACCATTGGGAAAATGGAGTCAGGAAAGGGTTTACTTGTTGTTCAATATGCAGGCTTTCAGTTGGGCTAGTCATCTAAAGCATTGGATCCTAAAATTATTTGGTGGAATGGGACAATAAGGAAAGAAAGTGAAAGAACAAGAGAAAACCAATTTCTGTCTATAGATCAAGTCAGAGGTCATTTAACTCCAGACCTGCTTGGACATACTCTTAGGCAACTCTCAAAGGAAGGAAAAGGAGCAACTGAGGGAACTTAGAAAGGTTTAATTGGATGAAAAGGATCCTAGTGAGCTAGAGATATGGTTCTACACTCCCAGTGTTCCCAAATCATTCAATTAAACTCTAACAAGAACATCTAAGAAGCAGATTCATTAACTCATACATCAGCTAGCAGGCAATAACATCCACTACGCTGGTTAAATAAACTGGAACTAATTCTTAGATAACACATTTAGCAGAAAACATAAAGGCAAGAAGAGCAGAAACATAGAGTGCCTAACAAGGGCAAATCCTATGCCAGATTTCTAATGCAAGCCAGAAGAAGTGTAATGAAATGAAATAAAACACAGAGATAGAAAAACATCACCAACTGCTTTAGATCAGGATCCAAAGAAATGTGCTTGTCATATTAAAAAACAACACCAGTCAGATGCAGCCATTTTCCAATAGCTAGAAATCGGTTTGAGGTTGAAAACATCCTCCTTATTCCTTAGCACATCTTACAACTTTACACGGTGAGCATACCTCAAAGAGAAAGACTATATATTCTCGATATCTCATCAACAACCTTTACCAATAGTTTCTCCTTGATTTTTACTGAAGAGAAGCGAATGAGGTAGGTAGAAGATTAAATGAGCAAACTCGGAAAATAAAGAATGGCTTCCATTGTTTAAACTGCGAGCATTAATCTTTGGCACCTTTGGAGGAAAAAATGGTCTTAAATCAAAAACCCCATTTACTCCGAATTATGTCTAAATTTGTCCCTGAGTGTTATTTTTCGTTGTAGTACCTTTGGTGAATAAACAACAGGTAAATCAATGGCTGAATGGTCTGCCATACTTGAGAAACAAATTCTCTGGTAGCTTGGGATTGTGGTCTGGGCGGAAATCTCCTCTGGAGCGTGGTATGAAATAAAAACGGTATGGGCAACCCATCCTTTCCTGGGAAAATATTCTGCTGATGTATAGAAACCTGTCATATATTAATTTCCACACCTCTGTCAGTGAAAACCTTGCCGCTGCATCCATACTGTGTAATTATGGCGGCGTTTCAACTCTTGTACTCTACAAAAACTCACAACTGTGTGTAAAGAAAAAACAATACGTATGAGGGCAGGTGGAGCAGAGGGCAGAAGATATGACAGCACGACGACGGAATGGTGGTTATACACGAAACAATGGTGGAAAATGCAATGAAATGGTGGAAATTATGAACAATATGGTTTGGTGGTGGAATGCAGTGCATACCGTTAGATCATGGTCAGGGGACAAAGATCGACAGCGAAGATCGAGCAGCAGAACGATCTATGAAATTATAAGACTTTAGTGTAAAGTCTTAAACTTTGGACTTCAAACAAAATACAAAGAAATGCGAAGGAAATGCATTGAAATGCGAGGGAGGGATCGCACACAGTGGGACTTGACGTGGCGGAGGGCGATTCATCCTTGACCGTTAGATCATCGGATCTAATGGACGGTCAGGATCAATAGCGGAGCATCGCAATCAGGAAGAAACAGAGGGAACACACTTTATAATCTCCGATTGCGATCAAGAAAGGGGAGTGATGACCGTTGGATTTACTCGGGGATCAACGGTGGAGATGCGGATCGGGAGATCACAATCGGAGGGGACACAAAGGATGACATAACCAAACTTCCGATTGCGATTGGGGGAGACGAGCGATAGACGTTGGATCGACACAGAGATCAACGGTGGAGAATTGTTCGGAGGATAGAAGGGGAAGAGCAACGGGAGCAAAGCGAGATGATATGGGTTGTTGATTTCAAATAGGATGAACGGTTGTGATTGAATCGGGCAATCGCAATCAGAGGGGGGACAGGGGTGACACACATTGAAAATTACGATTGCGATTGGGCAGAGGAAGCGATTAGCTCAGGACTGTTCAATCTGGAGGGAAGATCAACGGTGGAGAAGTGGATCGGGGGATTGCAATCGGTGGGGACACAAAGGAGCGGAACTAACAAACTTCCGATTGCGATGAGCGGGGGCAAGCGATAGCTGTTGGATTAGACAAGGGGATCGACGGCTGGGATGATATCGGGAGACGGCATGATCGGGGATTGGAAGACAAGACCTGCGATTGATCGGTGGGGACAGCGATCATCGGGGAGTTCCGATTGCGATCAGTCGGAAAGGAGTTACGATAAATCGCATCGCAAGTGTTTGCGATGGACCGATCGGGGGACAAAACATAAGTCTTGCGATTGCGATTAGAGCGGTATTGCAATCAGTGCCCAACCGTACGATCAGAATGACAGATTGATGGTGGAGAACACGTCGCGGGACTTGTTAACAAACAATCGCATCGGAACTTTTATAATGTTTACAAAGGATTTTAACGCTCCGACCCGATCTTCCGATGCGATTAGCGCTCAAGACTTGAGCGCTTGGTCTTGGCGCTCGGGCGTATGTGGGGAAGTGGTTAGGGCTGATGGGAAAAGGGGCTAAGCCCTATTATAAGGTCGGAAAGTGGGTTTTTAACCCATTTTAATGAATTTTTAAGCCAAAGGAGGGTAACGATAGGGGGATAGAGGGGGAAATTGGGAAAACAAAAGGCAAGGGTGGGATTTCATGGGGATTTTGGGGGAATTTAGGAGGTTGATGGGGAAATTAAGGGGAACAAAGGGGACTTGAAAAAAAATGGGGAAAGCGGATAAAATGGGGGGAATTCTGCAGGGATACAAGGGGCGAAATAAGGCCTTTGGAGCACAATTTTAATCATTAGCAAGGCTCATGGACAACAGGTTATCAGAGGGAAATAGTCAAGGTAGGGAACATAATGAGACTTCAAGGATGATGTGTTTTCAAGGGAAATTCATTCCTTGAAGGCTTATAAAACAATCTAGCCCCTTGCTTTCTTTGTCAAGGAATTCATAAGGGGCTAACAGTGGCTCCACATTGGGATGGCTTCTTCTTGAAGGAGTCAAGAATTCAGAAAATGATCTTTGGTGTAGGCCAGATGCCTGCTGCTTGAGCCACCTTTCTTCTTTGATTTTCAGCTACCACAAATATGATAGATCAGCAAAACATCCCAACAATCCACCTACCCATTCTACAATCCTAGCATTTTTTCTTCTAGGGTGCATTTGAACTAGCAGACCCTTTACATCATTTATTTTTATAACAAAAAATAAACCTATTCTAAATCTACCCTTATTTCTGCATGAGACCAGATTAGAATGTTGGTCTCATATGTTTATCTACCTAATCTAATATCTGTTGGGATTAGACTGTCCAGCAGATTTCTTCTCTACATTCTACAACAGGAAATTTAAAAATAGTCCAACTAGGATTAAACAGTCTAGTTTGTTGTAGATCCAAGGGATAAAGACAGTTTCACATGGACAGAAATATGCAGAAAACTAAAACAAAACTTTGAAGGCTTGAAATCTGAGATCTTGGAGTATCCTTCTTCTCTTTGTGACTCAAGTTTTGATCATGTTAGAGTCACTTCTTTTCTTCATTTCAGCTCTGGTTTTGGGCATGTTAGAGCTGATTTTTCTTGTCTTCTTTGCTGGTCCAGATTTTGAGCATGTTAGGACCAGCTGCTTTGCTTACTTTGGCTCAGGTTTTGAGCATATTAGAGCCAGTATTTTGCACATACGAGGTTCTTGTTTTGAGCATGTCTAAACCTCTCTTTTTCTCTCTGTTTTTTGGAACATTTTCTCTTTTTCTTGAAAACAAAAACTGCAATGGTATGTACAATGGAAATGAAAACCGGAAATTGAAAATCAGCAGAAGTAGTGTTTGAGCATCCTGCCATTGACAGGACCCCCAAACAGCTTTGTACCACCTAATTCATATAGGAAGAAGGCATTAGGACCCATAGTGGCTTGGATGATGTATGGACCTTGCCACAAGCTGTCAAAATTACCGTGCTTTCCTTTATCCTCTCTCCTTGAGTCCCACTTCATAACTTTATCCCCAATTTTGAAATCAGCAGCTTTGGATCTCTTGTCAAACAACCTCTTTATGTTTTCCTGAACTTTGAAAGCTCTGTTATAAACCTCTTCCCTTGTTTACTGAAGATGAATTATCTGGTTTATCCTTCTCACCATACTGTCTTCTTCTGTATGAATCTCTTGGACCAGCTTGATTACTAGTACCCCAAGGCTGGTAGGAAATATTACTTTTGTACCATAAACAAGCTGAAATGGTGGCATGCCAATGGATTTCTTTGTTGTAAGCCTGTCAGCCCACAAGGCATGCACCAACTTGTTATGCCATCACTTTTTGTTCTCTTATAACAGCTTTTTGATGATGGCCACGAGGCTCTTGTTTGATGATTCAGCCAGGCCATTACCTTGTGGGTAATAGGTAGTTGAATGACCAAGTGCTATTTGATACCTGTGACAAAAATCAACCATTTTCTTGGATCCAAAAGAAGCAGCATTATCGGTGATTATTTTCCTTGGGCAGCCAAACCGAGAGAGGATATGACCTTCTAGGAACCTAATGATGGCTGAATCTGTGGCATTCCTTGTAGGTATAGCCTCTATCCACTTAGTGAAGTAGTCTGTGGCTGTTAAGATCCATTTGTGTTATGAAGAAGAAGCAGGGTAGATTTCCCCAATAAAATCTAGGCCCCATTGCATAAAAGGACCCTCAACAGTGAAGGGATGTAAAGGGAGGGGGAGGAGTTTTCTCTTGCCTTCAAAAATCTGGCATTTGTGGCAAGAAATTACCATCTTATGGATGTCATTGAAGAGTGTGGGCCAATAATAACCCGCCCTGATTATTTTGTTTGCAGTGGCCTTCTAGTTCAGGTGACCTCCACACTTTCCTGCATGGAATTCTTGTTTAATTCTTTCTGACTCTGCTTCAGGCAAACATTTAAGCAATAGGCCATTTGGATTTTTCCAGTATAAGTTTTCATTCAAAATGCAGTAGTTCCCAGCTTTTAGTTTTATGAATCTGGCCTTTGTCTTTGACAGTTCAGGGGGAGCATTAAGGTTGGTGAGCACATAAAGGATTTCAGAGTACCAAGGGGAGTTCTGAAATTTCTCTTCAACAGTGGGATCAAGCAATCCTTCCTGCTCATCTAAGGCAGCTACCATGTTAATTTCAAGGGCCTGCAAATTTGATTCAGCCATCAACTTAGCTAAGCCCTGGCCTTTGATCAACTTGGTGGGTTTTATCTCAAGATCATATTCTAAAATCACAGCAATCCATTTTCCCCTCTTCCCATCTGGGTCTTGGGACAGAATATCTTTGACTATTATGTTAGGCACATAAGCTATGGTGTGGGAATGCAATATGTACACCCGAAAATCCTTTAAAGCCTTAACAAGAGCGTAAGCCTGTTTTTCCATTATGTTGTATTTCAAGGGAGCATCCCTCAGCGCTTTGCTGAAAAAAGCTATTGGCTGTTCCATTCCCTCTGGATTTTTCTGCAGTAAGACTGCAGCCACTGTATGCTCAGAGGCAAATGAAAAGATCAAAAAATCCTTTGAGAAATCAAGGCTAATCAGAACAGGAGCTTGGGTGAGTGCAATTTTTACTGATTCAAAAGATTTTTTAGCTCCAACAATCCATTTAACTCCCTCACCTTTCTTCAACATGTTAGTCATATTCCTAATGTTTTCGGCTAGGTTGGGGATAAATCTCCTAAGGAAATTGATTTTCCCAATGAAGGACTGTAATTCTTTGATGTTTCTCGGGTGCGTGATTTGTAGTATTCCCTCAACTCTTTGTGGGTATATCCTGATTTTCTTTTCTGATATAACGTGGCCAAGAAGCTTTACTTCTTGCAGCCCAAATATAGTCTTTTTGGGGTTCAATGACAGACCAAACCTTCTACATTTTTCAAACACTTTCCTCAGATGTTTCAGGTGTTCTTATTCAGTCTTAGAATAGACTATTATGTCATCCAAGTAAATAACAATGAAATGCCCTATCTCATCTGAAAAATCTATATCCATTGCTCTTTGTAAGGTCGCACTAGCGTTCATCAGTCCAAAGAGAATTTTTATGGAGTGGTAAAGGCTGTCTTGAGTTGGTCTTCTGGGATTAATAAGACTTGGTTGTAATCTGAAAACCCATCCAGCAAAGAAATCCTTTTTGAGCCTACTACCCGCTGTAGAATGTGTTCCATTTTTGGCAAAGGATAGTTGTCTTTGAGTGAGGCCCTATTAAGATTTCTGAAGTCAATACATAATCTGATCTCACATGTTTTCTTTCTCACAACCACTAAATTTGAGACCTAATCAGAGAACCTTACGGGAATTATTATGCCTGCCTCATACATCTTTTTAATCTCTTTCTCCACTGCAGGCAATTGTTTTCGATTTATTCTACGAAGTTTCTGCCTGAAGGGTTTCTGATAATATTTTAAAGTTATTTTTGTGTTGTATGATGCTTGTGTCATAAGCTTTTAAGTCTTCTTAACTCCAAGCAAAGACATCAATAAATTCCTTGAATAGGTCAATGTATTTCCTTTTCATCTCCGTGGGTAAGGATTTAGCCAATTTAATTATTTTAGGCTTATCTTCTGTGCATATATTGCATTCTTCTATGCCAGAGTCTGCATGCTCTATGGTAGGCCTTTTAGCTACATCATCAAAGTCAAAAGTATCTTCTAACGGCGCCAGACCTCGAGGTATGTTCTTATCTTTGGCCTGCAGCACCTCCACTTCTTCGATGTCTGCGTTTTCACATTCTGTGATTGATTTTCCAGATTCTTATTTTAAAGCATTTATTTCTATGTTTAAAGGTGGTTTTTCCTCGTCTGCAGGTTCCTCACTTAGGCAGCTATCACTAGACACAGAGTCTGAATCAGAAAACTCAAACTCGTTCCTGCCTGTCAGGAAATCTTCAATTTTTTATCTCCCTCGAAAACCTGCCAGTATTTTTCATTATCTGGCACTGCAAGTTTGAATTTGGTCTGTATTATGATTTGTTGGTTACTTGTAGTCTTGGGGTATGAACTGGCTAGGCAAGCCAATCCATTTGTAATGGTGTTCTGATTTCTAGGAACAAACACTAATTCGTATTCGACAAATGTTTTCAATATGTCTGCGGCATTGTTCCTATATGCTCTCAACCTAGGGTGTTTGGCTGTGTATTTGCCGTTCACCTGTTTTATAACCAGCTCAGAGTCTCCCTGCACAGCTATTCTACGGGCTCCTATTTTCTTCAGTAGATTTAAACCCAGGATAAGGGCCTCATATTCTGCAATATTATTGGTGCATTTGAAATGCAGATTGCAGGCATGGCTTTCCGCATAGTCGCTTTCTGTGTTACACAGCCATACCCCAGCCCCGACAGTTCTTCTTATGCAGGACCCATCGAAACTCATCTCCCACAGGGGTTCACTCTCATTTTTGTTATCATTTTTTCCCCACAGCTGGTTTTTCCATTATGTTGCATCATAGGAGCTGCACTAGGCTGTGGGTTGTTTCGTTCTTCGCGTGATGTATAAGTTTGTGAGGGATGACAAGATTGTTGTTTTCATTCTGTTTTCGGTTCACTTTGCGTCGTTGTTTCAGTGCGTTGTTCAAAGTTTTCTACGTCTTCCTCCACTGAGTCTAGGGTAGCCATTATGTTTAAGTCCATTGGCTCTGTTTCATCATGTGTATCTTTTCCTGTACCTACATTTTTAGATTCTGGTTCCCCCAAATATTTATCATTATAGAGGATAAAGGAATCCAGTTCTGTATGTACAGAGTATAGAGGAGAATTTTCAGGCTTTTCAGGGCTACTAACTAGGAATTTCATTTGTGCCTCCCTGTACAGTCTTCTAAGTTGGCCAAAGATTGGGATTGTGGCATAAGCCCCATCCATCTACATTGTCCCTTGCATCTTGGCTCCCCATGATCTTGATAATAACGTGTCGTACTTGGGTGGCACATCTGCCACCACAACGTCCATGACCATACATTTTGCTGGAATCTGGGCAAGGCTCACACATAAATCTTTGATCAGGCCAAGACACTTTACTCTGCTAGAGTCAAATGAATATAGGTCTTTATAGGGACGAGTTATCTCTAGGCCTAGTCTTTCCATCACCACTTTAGGCATTAGGTTGTGCGATGCCCCAGAATCATGCATTGCATTGTGGAGGATCTTATCATGGATGTTGAGAGTGATATAGAATGATGGTACTACCCCTTCCTGAAACTTTCGTTCTATATTTGGACCAAACAGGAGGGAAATTTGATCATCACTCAGATTTACTGTGTCACTTCTCTCACCTAAGTTTAATGCTTTCAAGATTTGGCCTTTATATACATCCTGAGTGGCCAGCTCAGAGAATGGTACAGAGATCTTAATCTTTGCAATCTCACTTTCCAAGTTGAAAGAGGACTGACTTTTTGGAGTGCTCAACTCTATTCTGCTGGCCACTGCCTTAGTAGCTAAATCAGTATGCTAATTCTCACTATGTACAATGTTAGAAACTGTTTTATCAGGAGCACTAACTGTAGTGTCAGCTCTACTAGTTGGTTTACCCTGTGCGTCAGTGTTTTGGTTGTCCTTTTCTCTGTTCTTTCCAGAACTCTGAGCTGTTGATTTTTTACTTTCAGCAGTCACTTTAGAAGTTTTCTCAGGTATCTTCTTGATGGTAACCTCAGAAGCCTTTGTTTTGGAATTGTCTTGACTCTTCTTGCTTCTGAGTTCATATTGTTCTCTAACCTGAATCATAGCATTTTCAAATCCTAACCTGTAATCCTCATATTCAAACCATTCTTCATCCCAACATGAGGGAGAATATTGATCTTCTTCTGTGGAACAGTTATGGATCGTGTTTTCCACTTCAAACATGTTTATTGTATTCCCTTCAGACTCTTCTATGATTCCTTCATCTTCATCAAGAAATTTTTCTTGAAATGGGGGAATAACTTGCTGGTATGATTCTCTTTGTCTGTTGGGAGTGTTATTGTTCCTTCTAAAGGTTTGGTTCTGGTTATGATTCTGGTTTTTGTTCTGATTTCTAACTGTGACAACCATTTTCTCCATCATTTTTTGTAGCCTTTACACATTTTTAGACAATCTATCATAATTTTGGTCAGATGAGGAAGCTACATTGTCATATTTTTATGTTACCCTCTTCTCAACTCTCAGTCTTTCCCTTTTCTCAATCAAGTTGGCTTCTATATTCACTGCTCCTTTCTACATGTCTTCTAATGTGTTGTATTCTTTATCCCTAAGCTGATAGGACATGTCAGCATCAAAGCCTTCGGGGTATTTCTCTAGAGCCATGCCTTGTGGAGGTTTCATATGTGGAGGGAGAGCATTGTAAATGCTGTTAAATCTTGTTGTGTAATCATGGACACTCTCTCCTATGTTTCTTTTAAGGCTCATGAATTCTACTAGGAGTTGGCGAGGATTTTCCATAACTTCCCATTTGTTTATGAAGGTCTGATACAGAGCTGGGAGGTCATTGATGGTACCCGGAGGTAGGCCCTTAAACCATTTCTTCACATCACCCCCTAAAATCTGGGAAAAGATTCTCATTTTGACTATATCATCATCTATCTCCATGTAGTCAAAGGAATCTTCCATCCTATCTACATGATATTGTGCTGTGGTAGAATCTTTTGCAGTGAAGTGTGGGATCTTCGATTGATAATCAATAGGTAAGGGTACTAGAGGCTAAGGTAAAACCAGAGGTGCATACCAGGCTGCCATGATGGTGTTTTGATGAGGTAAAGGGTTAACTTGAGCAGCTGGTATATGGATGACAGGGATACTAGGACCAGCAGAAGTTTGTTGAGCAGATTTAGGATGACTGAGCCCCAAGTTCTAAATAAAGTGTATGTCAGGGGTTGTAGATGGAGGGGTCTCCTTGTCCCTAATGTTTTGACCACTATGGGATGGTGAACTAGGGAGCTCAAGGTCTAGCTAGTCTAGGGCACTGAGTGACCTACTTCTTGGTAAATTTTTTTGAGGGCCTAGGTAAAAAAATGGGTCTGATAGAGCTGTAAAGTCTTCTGGTGTAAAGTTAGCTCTATAGATTTGGCTGGAAATAGTTGATCCTTTATGTGCAGGATATCCCTTGAGGATTATCTCCGGATTGTCAACTATTTTAGGTGGGTCTGGGTTAGGGTAAGCTCTTGTGTGAATGGTTTTGTAAGCCAGAGTGTTGTTTTTAACCAAGCAGCTCAACCCTACATGTTACTTCTACTATGGTTGATGTTGCTATGGAGGCTGGTCTCCCAGTGGAGTCTAATGTGAACCAAGATAATCAGCAGGCCTACTGATCACCAGTGGAGTCTTTAAATCGTTTAGGAATTATGGAGTCACCAGGTGGAAATTTTAGGATGTTCTTGGAGGTTACACTGTCCACCACAGTGCTTATGAGATGTCCCCTTTCAAGGATATATTCCAACACAACAAAATCTAACCAGATATTTCCAGGGAGGTCATTTACAAGATATGTCACCTCTGAAAGAGTGTGAGATCTGGAGGCTACCTGGCCCTTTCCAGACTCTGTCCAAGAGTATGGGAGAAACACAAAAAATGCTATATAGGTTGATGTGTGAATAAGAGTGTTTTACTGCCAACCTAACCAGAGATTTTAGGTTTCTGAGGCTCTTATGATATAGTAAGGTAAGGAATACTCAGATCCCCAGCGGAGTTGCCATTATGTTGGGGTTCCCATGTTTTGGCCAGATTGGCAAGACCAAAAGATGAGACAACATCAAACCACTTTCGAACCTCAGGATATAGCCCTCCTGGGTCCAGAGAGGGATCTCTCTATGATATGTCAAAGGTATATGACTTTGAAGCTCTAGGTTAAAGATGTTAGGCTAGTTGTAGGCACAAGGTTTATTTGTTTGATTTGTTTTGATTTGGTTGTTGGGAATTAAGAATGAAGGTTTCAATATAAGACAGGGCAAGGCAAAGAAGATTTTAGGCAAGGAGAGATAAATTCAGATAGTATTCAAGACCATTGGGCAAATGGAGTCAGGAAAGGGTTTACTTGCTGTTCAATATGCAGGCTTTTAGTTGGGCTAGCCATCTAAAGAATTGGATCCTAAAATGATTTGGTGAAATGGGACAATAAGGAAAGAAGGTGACAGAGTGAGGGTAAACCAAATTCTGTCTATAGATCAGGTTAGAGGTCATTTAACTCCAGACTTGCTTGGACATACTCTTAGGCAACTCTCAAAGAAAGGCAAGAAACAAACTGAGTGAACTTAGAAAGGTTTTACTAACTGAAAAGGATCCTAGTGAGACAGAGACATGGTTCTAGACTCCCAGTGTTCCCAATTCATTTAATTAAACTCTAACAAGAACATCTAAGAAGCAGATTCATTAACTCATACATCAGCTAGCAAGCAATAACATCCACTACACTGGTTAAATTAACTGAAACTAATTCTCAGAGAACACATTTAGCAGAAAACATTAAGGCAAGGAGAGCATAAACATAGGGTGCCTAACAAGGGAAAATCCTATGCCAGATTTTTGATGCAAGCCAGAAGAACTGAAATGGAATGAAATAAAACACAGAGACAGAAAAACATCACCGCAACTTTAAATCAAGATCCAAATAAATGTGCTTGTCATATTAAGAGAAAAACCAATCAGGTACAACATTTTCCAATAGCTAGAAATTAGTTTGAAAACATACTCCTCAGCCTATCTTACAACTTTACACAGTGAACATGCCTCAAGAGAAAGACTTGCAATTCTCTAATATCTCATCAACAACCTTTACAATATTTTTCTCATGATTTTTATAACTTTAGAGAAGCGAAGGAGGTAGGTAGAAGATTAAATGAAACATTAAACTCAGAAAAGAAAGAGAGGGCTGAAGCCCATTCTGTTTTAAACTCTGAGCATTAATCTCTGGCACCTTTGGAGGAAAAAATGGTCTTCGTCAGGCTTCATTCACTCCAGGTATGATTTTGATGAATTTCTGGTCTATTGTACTCTATAGTACCTTTGGTGAATAAAAAACAGGTAAATCAATGGCTGAATGGTCTGCCATACTTGAGAAACAAATGCTCTGGTAGCTTGGGATTGTGGTCTGAGAAAAAATCTCCTCTGGAGCGCGGTATGAAATAAAAACGGTATGGGCAACCTTTCCTTTCCTAGGAAATCATTCTGCTAATGTAGAGAAACCTGTCATATATTAATTTCCACACCTATGTCAGTGAAAACCTTGCCGATGCATCCATACTATGTAATTATGGTGGCATTTCAACTCTTGTACTCTGCAGAAACTCACAACTGTGTCTAAAGAAAAAACAACACATATGAGGGCAGGTGGAGCGGAGGGCGGAAGATATGACAGCGCGGCGGCGGAATGGTGGTTATACACAAAACAATGGTGGAAAATGCAATGAAATGGTGGAAATTATGAACAATAGGGTTTGGTGGTGGAATACAACGCAGACCGTTAGATCATGGTCAAGGGACAAAGATCGATGGTGGAGATTGAGCAGCGGAACGATCTATGAAATTATAAGACTTTAATGTAAAGTCTTAAACTTTGGACTTCGAACAAAATACAAAGAAATGTGAAGGAAATGCACTGAAACGCAAGGGAGGGATCGTACACGGTGGGACCTAACGTGGCGGAGGGCGATTCATGCTTGACCGTTAGATCATCGGATCCAATGGACGGTCAGGATCAATAGAGAAGCATCGCAATTGGGAAGAAACAAAGGGAACACACTTTATAATCTCTGATTGCGATCAAGAAAGGGGAGCGATGACCATTGGATTTACCCGGGGATCAAAGGTGGAGATGCGGATTGGGAGATCGCAATCAGAGGGGACATAAAGGATGACATAACCAAACTTCTGATTGCGATTGGGGGAGACAAGCGATAGCCGTTCGATCGACACACAGATCAACGGTGGAGAATTGTTCGGAGGACAGAAGGGGAAGAGCAACGGGAGCGAAGCGAGATGATCTGGGCCGTTGATTTCAAATATGGATGAACGGCTGTGATTGAATCAGGAAATAGAAATCGTAGGGGGGACAGGAGTGACACACATTGAAACTTACAACTGCGATTGGGTGGAGGAAGTGATTAGCTCAGGACCGTTCGATCTGGAGGGAAGATCAACAGTGGAGAAGTGTATCGGGGGATCGCAATCGGCGGGGACACAAAGGAGCGGCACTAACAAACCTCCGATTGCGATGAGCGGGGGTAAGCGATAGCCGTTGGATTAGACAAGGGGATCGATGGCTGGGATGATATCGGGAGACGGCGTGATCAGGGATTGGAAGACAAGACCTGCGATTGATCAGCGGCGACAGCCTTCGGCAGGAAGTTGCGATTGCGATCAGTCGGAAAGGAGTTGCGATCAATTGCATCGCAAGTTTTTATGATGGACCGATCGGGGGACAAAACATAAGTCTTGTGATTGCGATCAGAGTGGTATTGCGATCAGCACCCAACTGTCCGATCGGAACAACAGATCTACGGTGGAGAACACGTCGTGAGACTTGTTAACAAACAATCGCATCGGAACTTTTATAATGTTTACAAAGAATTTTAACGCTCTGACGCGATCTTCCGATGCGATTAGCGCTCAAGACTTGAGCGCTTGGTCTTGGCGCTCGGGCGTATGTGGGGAAGTGGTTAGGGCTGACGGGAAAAGGGGCTAAGCCCTATTATAAGGTCAGAAAGTGGGTTTTTAACCCATTTTAATGAATTTTTAAACCAAAGGAGGGTAACGATAGGGGGATAGAGGGGTAAATTGGGAAAACAAAAGGCAAGGGTGGGATTTCATGGGGATTTTGGGGGAATTTAGGAGGTTTACGGGGAAATTAGGGGTAACAAAGGGGACTTGAAAAAAAAGGGGGAAAGAGGATAGAATGGGGGGAATTCTACAGGGATACAAGGGGCGAAATAAGGCCTTTGGAGCACAATTTTTATCATTCAGCAAGGCTCATGGACAACAGGTTAGCAGAGGGAAACAATCAAGGCAAGGAACATAACGATACTTCAAGGATGATGTTTTTTCAAGGGAAATGCATTCCTTGAAGTCTTATAAAACAATCTAGTCCCTTGCTTTCTTTGTCAAGGAATTCATAAGGGGCTAACACTTAACATCATCACAGAGTGGGTGCATGACCAAACATTGTTGACTATGTGGGAAGGGATATTACATGACATATTGGAGATGATGGGGGTGCCTCACTTGAGTTTTTTGTGCAAAATTAAGTATTAAACTAGAGAATCACTCGGCATTCATGAGTGTAATGGTAATCAATCCATAAGACATGGTGATGGTTATTGTGTTATCAAGGTTTCGCTGCCCAATTCCCTTAATTAACATTTTGGTTTTATTTTGGAGTATAGGGTATAACTCCTAAAATGGATTTTTATGCTATTTTTTTAATGTAACCTTGGTTGGGTCAGAACGTGCACACAACCAGCGGGGTCCACACATAGCAGGACTGAGGATCACCACACACACAGCCAACAGGAGTCCTTACCCAAAAAAACCCAAAACAGATCTCAAAAATTCGCATGTAGCATCAATCTTACTTCTTACTACCTATTAAACCCAACTATCTATCTATTTATATCATCGTAGCCTTTTCTATCCTATGGTCCATAAACCGCGATTTACAGACCATAGAGCTACCCTTTAACTGATTAAAAAACATTGGGGGATTTGACCCACCCCAAAACCCCTACGCAAGACTGACTATTACAAAATTATATAAAAAACACAGCTTAGGGAACCCCGTTCCAACAATAGGGATACCCATAAATCTCCTTAGTAGGAATAAAATCACTCTTAATGTGAATGGAGATAATCTTAATAATTGGATAAAGCACCCAACATGGGTTGGAGCATGTAGATGGGGTCAAGTTTGGCCAAACCAACAGTGTTGGTATGGAGAGAGTGGATGATTAATAAGGGAAAATGCAGTGTTAATGGGAGGAAGTATCCATGAGGGTATTGGATTTAATGAGTGGGGCAAAAGGTGAGAAGGCTCACAATGCATATAATGAGGGGAAGGCAGCCATATAAGGGAAAGTTGATTATTATTATGTTTTTGGACTGTTATGACTTCTTCCCCTCTTCAGCTGTTTAGCGGAGACTGTTGTGTTGTTTAGCACAAGGATGTTCCCGAGCGAGAATCCCACCCTCATCCTCGAGGGACTTAGAATGCTGACTCACGAGAGGTTATTGAACTACATTGCCACATTCCAGCATCAGGTCAAGTTCTATTCTTCTTCTACGGTGCAGTTTCTTCCAGGGTTGTGTTGTGTTGCAGGGTAGAACCAATGGAGGGTTTACAGGGCCATTTTCTGAGCTTGTTTTCATTGGAGGAAGCATTCTTTCCATTGGGAGGCCAACAAGGGAGGTACTTGGGAATTATTTCATCATTTTTCACCAGGCCAAGCTATTATCATCTCCTACAGCATAGTTTCCCTCATAGACTGTGTTATATTAATGAGTATTTGCATTGGAGGATTTAGTGCATCATTTAGAGTATTTGTTTTCTAGTGAAGGGATCAACCTTTCACTTGGAGAGTCCATTGGAGGAGTTCCACTCATTTCTACATTCGTTTCAGTCACCTCCTTTTAGGTGCCTAGTTGCAGAGTTTATTCATACCTAGGGCTGAGTTCAGGCATTTTGGCATTTTGGGTAATTATGGAAACCCTTTCTGGGTTGTCTTGGAAAGGTGTTTTAAAGCCTTGATATTTATTTCCAACATCTCTTGAGGCACATATTAGTTGTCCTATATCACTGTATGTTTCCAGTTGCAGCTATGTCTACTAGGACTATGCTGTATTGATATTTTGACATTTGTATAGCAACAACTATTCATGTATTTTTCTATGTGATTATTGGAGGCTTGTGTTGTATTGCTTGAGTGACTTGATCCTCAAGATTATATGCCCATTAATATTGCTATGTTTAATAAGATATATCTACATTTATCTCACATCTTGGTGTATTGACATTCACTGCTATTATTTCCATTTTTGTGTTCAATATTACTACTTTTCCTATTTTGGAATATTACCGTGGGATCATAGCATAATCTTGGCTCTGCCTATGTATTTCAGCCAAGATTTCATCAGAGGAGGGAGAGCCTCTCACAGAAAGAGAGAAGAGGTGTCATTAGTGTTGATTGATAGTGGGGCTACATAAAACTTTATTAATGCTCAATTAGTGCGAAGGAGGGAAATACCTACAGATTATTTTGAGGGATTTTCAGTTTTGGTCCCAAGAGCTAGAACCATGCAGTGCATGAAGTATGTTCTCCCATTATCTGTCACCATGGGAAAATACACATTGATTGATCACTTATTTTTGGTTGATATCCCTGACATCAATGTTATATTGGGTGTGCAATGGTTGATTACCTTGGGGAATATCGCCACAGATTGGGAGACTTTACAGATGGAGTGGACAGATAAAAGGAGTGGTAAGCATTAGGTGATTATGGTCATGCACACTTATCCCTCTTAGAAAGCTTCCACACTGAAAACAAAGTTGGATTTGTGTAGTGGGAGCAAGGACCTAACAGTCCATTCAGTTATGCAGGTGACTTTTCCCATGACACATTACTGTTTAGAGGCATTCCACGAGGGATGCCATTGGACCAGGAGTTAATGGGAAATATCTCACAACAGGTTGCACCACTCATAGATCTAGGAGGGGTGAGGACTTTAGGAGGACTTGGCACAACGAAGAGAGCCTTGGGTAGACTCAAGGAGGAGGGATACATTCTCCCAATATCAGTATTACCAACTCTCACCAAAGATCTTGCATTGAGAGAAGATGTTTCAGGGATGTAAGATGGCACCATCATGGTGCAAGGAGGCCACTCCATGGCTTTGGAGAGCTAGAAGATACTTCCACATAGGGAGTAATATTCCACACATGGTAGAGGGTGGTGGAAACTCATACATACATTGGCCAAACTCATAATGTTTTGGGTGGGTGATAGCTTCCTATGTAAGGCTAGCCTCCAAAAACTTCAACCTTTACTTCAGCAGGAGCAACTACAGGAGGGGCAATAGAGACAAGATATCAAAATCCCGTCATATGACTTTGGCATGGGATATGTCAAAGGAGAGGGCAACAACATGATAGTTGCTTTACATTCCATACCAGTAGTGTTATCATTATTTCGTATAGATCCTTATTGGAGATCCCAACTATTGGTTGAATACTCCAAGGATCTCTTCTCATTCAAGGTATTTGATGGCCAGTTGTCAGATGAGAGATATGCAGTAAGATATGGGATCATATATTATCAGAGTAGGATCTTCTTGAATAGAGCCTCTAATGTCAAGGAGAAGCTACTACATGAAACATATGAGGTTTTTCTCTCCAGTCGCATTGATTTCATGAGGGCATACTGTACTATCATGGAGGGATTCACTTGGGAAGGCTTCAAAGAGGAGATGCACCAACATATTAGGAGATGCATGGATTGTTTGGAGAAGGAGGAGAGACACAAATCCTTGGCAGAGTTATCATAACCACTTCTTTTTCCAATAGGAATAAGGAGATTCCCATCTATGAGCCACTTCACCAGCTTTCTCAAGGTACATGGTAAGGATTGTGTTTTTGTGCATAATGATCCACTAACTGAGTATTTGTATTTCCTTGTCATCCATGTACAGTTCATTTCTCCAAAATGGGGCACTCTTTCTTATAGATATCTTGGTCCATTTGGGGCCATAAGCACTAATGAATATGGCCACTCCCTAGGAGATTTTGGGGAGACGATATCTTACTCGCGGTGTGCTCAGATGGCACCACACATTATTCACCTTCTCCAGACATGTGCGAGGATTTTAGTAGCGAGAAAGTGGTTAGGAAACCACTTATCATACCATATTCTGAGGCAATCAAGAGTAATACTATGTTGGTTCCACTTGAGAGACTATTATCCTCTTCCATTATTTCATATAGCAGCTAGTGTGTCCTTGGTTTTGATCCCATATGTTGATGATGTTCTTATCATTGTTTTTGGCATGATTGGAGGGATGGCACATGGATTGGATTTTCCCATTGGGAATGAGATTCCCCACACTTTTTATGCCTTGTGCTTTGTGGGGACATTGGTCAGTATATGGTTACTACATTAGATCTCTTGTTTCCTTATGAGGTGAGCCATTTGGTTAACTTGAGAATTTGGGAGGAGCATATCATGAGCAATTGGGAGTAGCATTTCAGGGATGGATTGATTGAAGGACACTTGGTTCATGAAGGGAGATTATCATTTGGAGGTGTCACAAGGGAAGGAGGATAATTTTTGTAGCACTCACCTTTACAATTGCTTGAGGACAAGCAACATTTGGGAGGGGAGGACTGTAATATTCCAAATTAGCTTTCAACTATTTGGAATATTAAATTTTGTTTTTTCCAATTAGATAGAGGAATAATAGGGTAGGGAGACCCATAAATCTCCTTAGTAGGAATAAAATCACTCCTAATGTGAATGGAGATCACTTTAATAGCTCAATAAAGAACCCTCATGTGTGAACAGGGGTTGGAGCATGTAGATGGGGTCAAGTTTTACCAACTCAATAGTGATGGTATGGAGAGAGTGGATGATTAATGAGGGAAAAAACAGTGTTAATGGGAGGAAGTATCCATGAGAGTAGTGGTTTTAATGAGTGGGGCCCAAGGTGAGAAGGCTCACAATGCATATAAGGAGGGGAAGGCAGCCATAGAAGGGCATGTTGATTATTATTATGTTTTTGGTCTGTTATGACTTCTTGCACTCTTCATCTCTTTAGTGGAGACTGATGTGTTGTTTAGTACAAGGGTGTTCCCGAGCGAGAATCCAACGGTCATCCTCGGGGGACTTTGAGTGCCCACTTAGGAGAGGTTATTGAGCTGCATTGCAACATCCCGACATCAGGCCAAGCTTTATTCTTCTTCTACAGTGTAGTTTCTTCTAGGGTTGTGATGTGTTGCGGGCTAGAAGCAGTGGAGGGTTTACAGGGCCATTTGTAAGCTTGTTTTCAGTGGAGGAAACATTATTTCCATTGATATGCTAGAAAGGAATGTCCTTGGGAATTATTTCATCATTTGGCACCAGGCAAAGCTATTATCATCTCATACAACATAGTTTCTCTCATAGATTGCATTATATTAGTGAGTATTTGCAGTGGAGGATTCAATGCATCATTTGGAGTGTTTATTTTCCAATGAAGGGATTAGCCTTTCACTTGGAGATTCCATTGGAGGAGTTCCACTCATTTCTACATCAGTTTCAGCCACCTTCTTTTAGGTGCCTAGTTGCAGAGTTTATTCATCCCTAGGGTTTCATTCTGCCATTTTAGTATTTTGGGTATTTCTGGAAACCCTTTATGGGTTGTCTTGGAAAAGTTTTTTAGAGCCTTGATCTTTATTTATGGAATCACTTGAGGCACATATTAGTTTTCCTATATCATTTTATCTTTCGAGTTGTATCTATTTCCACTAGTACTACGCTGTATTGATCTTCCGACATTTTTATAACATCAACTATTCATGTATTTGTCTATGTGATTATTGAAGGCTTGTGTTGTATTAATTGAGTGACTTGATCCTCAAGATTTTATGCCCATTATTATTGCTATGTTTAATAATATGGCTCTACATTTATCTCACATCTTGGTGTATTGATATTCACTTCTATTATTTCCATTTTTTTGTTCAATATTACTGTTTTTCGTACTTTAGAATATTACAGGTAAAGTTAATTTTGGATAACACCATGTTGTCCAACTCATCAATATAATTTTCATTATATAAATTTTATTATGATCCAACTCTTATATTAAAAGTTATGACCATTTCAAGTTTAGGCCCCTTAACCTTTTCCACATCATAAAGTCACTACCATATGGTACCCATGTGGCACTAACACCTCAAAAATAATCCAACATGGTGATTTCCACATCATGGTACAATAAAACAAAAGTGTCATTGTTGCACTACTCTAACCTCTAAGATCATTTTTCTCCCAAACACTAGCAATGTGATGAACATTTTTTTATGCTAAGTAATGTGAATGTTCTCAATCATGTAGCTTATGAGATCCAGGTGGATATTGGTGGCCACCCACCTATTTCACTTGGGGCACCACCATTTTTTCTTTCAGTTTTTTATTTTCATTAATGTAGCACAAATTACTATTTTTAGCAGTTTTTCAGGTCTTGAACTTCCAGAGATGTTTTCAAGACCTTAAACAACATTTTTTGGTAAAAATGGGAGCAACATGGAAGTTCCTTTGATGTTTCTCACATAAAAATTTGTATTCCTCTAATAGATATTTCCAACGAGTTCTTGTACGTGTCAAACAGAGATACTATGACAAAGTTATGTCCCTGGGAAGTTGATGTACCAATTTACCGAAATTGGGCCCATAGTTTTGGTGCTTCATCTCCTAGTGTTAGGTTTTTGGATGTTTAGGGTTTTCCATTGTTTCTCAATAATAAATAGGCCCTTGAGCCTCATTGCAACACAGTTCATAGACTTGTAGCTACCACATATGTTTAAAGAGATAAGCTACCAGTGTCCTAGCTAATTTATTTTCCATTATGTCTCTAAACAAATTTCAGTTCTTTGATATTAATGAAATAAAGTGTTATTTCCACTGCATCTTTATATTATAGCTATATGTGTATTATTTTGCGTTCCCGCATGAATTCATATCACTGGTATCAAAGTGATCTACTTTTTCTCGATCATTCTTTTCATGTCCCCAACGAGGTCAAGGTATAAGGAGTTAGGGCTCGATCTTGTTGAACCTTTGCAACATCAACCTCGCAAACCCTGATGACCACCCATGGAGGAAGAAAAGAAATATGAGGGAGTATGATATCCTATCAAAATATTACTCGAGGAGGCCCTCGAAAAACAAAGGAACGCGATGATGTATACTTTTCCCAGATCCTTCAATGATTGCCCACTAGCGGCGCATTTGAATCCAACAACCACTATGGAGGCACAACTCCTTTTAAGGTACAAGTAAATTTTGGCATTCCCATATTTGAGGGACAAATATATGCATATGCCTTAGATATATGGTTGAATCTATTAGAAGGATATTTCTCAGTTCATGACTTTTCCGACCAGGAGATGATTATTTTTGCACTCCTCAAAGCCACCCCCCATGTCAAGGACTAGTGGGAAACCTACTATGAGAAGAAGGAAGAGTGGGAACCGTCTCTATTCTCGGTCGTACCCGCTTGGAATTTTGTCTGAGACAATATCAAGGAACAACATTATCCCATGGGGAGCTATGAGGACAAGTACATATAATGGACTATGCTACAGAAACAAAGGGATCAAGATGTGCATGAGCTGACAAATCTATTCCATACCCTGTGCACAAAGTTTGGTACCAAAGATTTCAAGAAAAATTTGGTGTTGAAGAACCGTAGTTTTCTGCACACATAAATGCCATAGGAAATGGAGTTTCTCAACATATCCTCGCTTGGCACAACATATCGGTATGCTGCTAAAATTGAGAATAAATTCAAACCAAAGAAGTGGGACTTTGGGTTTGCAAATAAAAAGAAAGGGAATTGTTCCCCCAAACTGCAGAACAAAGGAAAAAGCCAAGGCATGGTGGCCCAAGATAGCCTACCAAATCCGTAAGAAAATAACAACACCATGAAGCCGAAGAAGGACACACAAAAGTGGTGTGAGTTCCATAAGAGCTCCACTCACAACACAAGTGAGACTCGGACCAAGCAGTCGCTGGTGGCCAAGATGAAGGTTTCTGAATCAGATGCATGTTCCAACTCTGAATCAGAACCTGACAAGGGGAATGAAAAAGGAAAGAATATTATTTATGCAGAGCCCAACGCCGCTATTTCCACCACAAATATCATGAAGGAGGAACCAGAAGATCCATAGGAGGAGCATCTCTTACACTCCAAAATGTGGGTAATGGGTTCCCCGCTATAGTTCATTTTCGAAGGTGGGAGCCAAAATAACCTCATTTTAGTAGAGGTCATGAAGAGATTGGGCTTGCTGACTAGATCACAACCATAGTCATACACCATCAGGTGGCTTCACCAAGGACGAGATCTCCGCGTCAGCCATCAGTGTCGCCTTCCCTACAGCATCAAGCCCTTCACATATGAGGTATTATGTGACATTGATCCTCTTGATGTTTGTGATGTATTATTGGGCCAACCATACTTGTGGAAGCCGCATGATGTGTATGACTCCCAGAATTTCTTTTTTATTGTTACTTTGGGCAATAATTTGTATAGGATAGCATAGGTATCATCGCCTACCGCTATCTCTTTGGTTACTGCAGAACAATGCAGTAAGCTCATTTCCAAAACTGGTAAATTTGTTTTCCTGATGATATGCCCTCATGACAAGAAGAAGCTTGTGGCCATGACCTCCAGACAAGGCTCCTCCACATGACAACAACAAATGGACAAGGTCATGCAGGAGTACAGGGACATCTTCACCTCACCCACATAGGTTCCTCTGCACTGTCAGGTCAAGCACCCCATCGATATTACCCCAGGTGCATGGTTACCCAATGGAATGATCTATCGGTGATCTGTAATATTCCCAATTAGCTTTGCTAATTGGAATATTGCATTTTTGCTTTATTTCTTGCTTTAGATAGAAATAATAAATAAAGTGAGAAATAAGAGGGGTCACCTCACTTTAGTCACCTCACTTTATAATAAAGTGTTCTTTCCTAGTAAAATTGACGTTGTAACATAGAGAGGGCCTTGCGTCACGTGGATATGATGAGGGAGCATCGAGCTAACCAAGAATGTTTACGCGAGATCCGGGCAGTTAAGTTTTGGAGGGAGTTTGATGTTATAAAAGGAGAGGCTCTCACCTCATTTGATCATTCATGATTTGATATTCTTATTGATAGTGGACTTTATGCCTTGACCACGTGGGATTGTTTGGTCGGTGCGGCCTTTGTTGAGTGCACGAGTGTCTCGGTCGGAAATCTCACCCTTAGCCTCGGGGGACTTGTACCTTGCATCACCTACTGGTTTCACCCTTAGCTTCGGGGGGGACTTGAGGGCGCCCTAGTAAGAGTTTGTCTACGAGTATACTTTTCGATTCCGGTAACGACGGCGGTTTGAAGCATATCGAGGAGAAAGCCCTCTTGTGGGTGCGCGAGAGCAAGAGAAGGAAGGGCCGATTCTTGAAGGAGAAGAACATTTGTCTCATACGGAAGAGGACGGCGTCCTTTCGGGGAGAGGAAGGACCTTGTCCCGAGAGGCGCGATTCTGGTTTTGCCGTGAGATACGAAGGCTTATTGTTAGATCCGACTTTGGGAAGGATCGATCTTGCAGAGATCTGGTACGCATGTTGCGAGATCTAGTCTTGTATATTTGCGAGATGCAGGAGTTTAGCACTAGATCCGGCTTGAGGAGTGACGAATCGAGGGAGATATTGATAGCGATCTAGTCCAGTCTGAAGGATAACACAGATCTAGCCCTAGAGTACATGGAGCGAGGAGATAGTTCAGATCTAGCATAGATGCGAGGGTTTGCGACGGATGCGGTATTGGAGGACGGGGAAGGAAGGAACGGGCCCGATTGGAGGTTTCGGATCCATCGGGTGGGACGGGAATCACGAGGAAGCGAGACTATTGTGAGAGGAGCTCAACGGCGTTTTCCCGGTATTCGCCAGTGGTTCATGCATGCGGAGGGTTGAGGGAGCTTGTAGCCACTGTTCTGTGTTGTCACTAGCGACAGCGTTTTCCATTTGTGAGGGTTTGCGACTTGAGATCAGCCCCGGTGTGCGGTTCATCTTCGGTCTTCACGGCGGCTGGGGCCAGCTGTCCTTATTTGCGACCATTTTTCTTGTATGGGAGGGTCATCACTTGCCTAGGGCAGGATAGGTCTGTGATTCGATTTGCTCCTCTCTATGTACTTTCGATTAATAAAATGGCTCGGTTTACGGTATTACATGTGTCATGATTGATGATCTGGATTCGTATTGTATTTTCTATATCTGTACGCATATTACATTTATTGCGCTGTTCCCCCTTTGGGGATATTACGATGTCTCGGAAGCCTCTTGTAGGCTGCTGCGAGAGCAAGAAGAGAAGGAAGAACTGATTCTGTGAAGGAGAAGGACGGCGTCTCATACGGAAAAAGAGACGGCGATCCTTTGAGAGAGGAAGGACATCCAAGGAAAGGAGACGCGATTCGGTTTGACGATTTGAAACATTGTTAAGATCCAGCTTTGGAATGATCTTACGGATCTAGTCTTGTATGTTAGAGATCTAGTGTCTTTGTATGTTACGAATGCGAGAGTTTAGCACTAGATCCGACTTGAGGAGTGACGGTCGAGAGATATTGATAGATCTAGTCAGATACGGGGGATAACACCGAGATCCTTCAGAAATTTGTGAATCGAGAGATAGTTCCGGATCTAGCATAGATGCGAGGTTTCTTGACGAATGCATTGGAGACGCGAATCGGGGAAGGGAAGGACGCAATTTGATTGGAGGTTCCAGATCCATCGGGTGGGAGCGCAGATACGAGCGGTGTGTGAGAGGAGCTCAACGGCGTTTTCCGGTATTCGCCATTTGGTTCATCTATGCGGAGGTTGAGGGGCTTGTGCTTCTACTGTTTACTGTAACTGTCTCGCGAGAACGGCGTTTTCCATTTGTGAGGGTTTGCGACTTAGATATTGATACCAGTATGATTCATCTTCGATCTTCTGACGACTAGGGCCTTCATCCTTGTTGCAGCCATTTCTTGTATGGGAGGGTCATCACTTACTTTAGGGCGAGATGAGTGCAACGGTCCCGATTTTACTCCTCTCTATGTACTTTACGATTAATAAAATGGCTGAGTTTACGGTATTACATGTGTCATGATTCGGTGATACGGATTTCGGTATTGTATTTTCTATGTCTGTCCCGGCATATTTACATTTGTGTCTTGGCTATTTCCCCTTTGGGGATGTTACGATGGTATCAAAGCTTAGATCTGGCTCGGCGTGGTGCCTAGCAATCTATGGCACCTAGGGTCGCCGGTCTCCCCTCGGGGAGGCGATTCGATTCGGGGGCGAACGGAGGAAATCAATGGAGGCCATGCTTGCGAAGTGGACGGAGAAGTTGGTGAGAAGATGGATGCAAAGATGGATGCATTCATGCGGAGGTAACTAAGAAGGTTGTTTGCGGAGAGGAGGCAGGAAAGAGCCCCTTGGGGCCCAACTCGGGTAGGGGAAAGGATCGGGGAACGTCTGGTTGCATACCGGATGCTATTCCCCATTGTGACGAGCGCGGAGAAGGCCGATTCCATGGACACGCGACCTACCATGCCTACTTTTCGGTAGAGGGGGGGTGGAGCAAGCGACTTGGCCCGATGGGGGTCTCGATCGCCATGCGATTTGGTTGCGGATTGGCGAAGCATGGGGCAGAGAATTCATGGATGCTCTCCCTTTCAATCAATATCTGCCGATTCGAGCGGCGGTAAACCTCATGATCGAAATAAAGGGACGGGGCTCCCACCGTGATAGTAGCAGTGCAACCGACAGAATTTCCGTTGCGATGTTTGATAGGTCACCAAAGGAACCCACCTTCGAGTCTTTTGGGTGGAGAAACTAGGCCTCTATTTCGACTTAACCGGATGCGGAGAAGGGAGGCCATTAAGATGGCTGCATTACATCTAGAGGTGAGGCCAGGCGGTAGTTTCATGGGTTGACAACAACTGGGGGCATTCTGATGACTACATATCACGATTCACCGGGGGTGGTGAACGTTTTGATCGAAGGACCCCGGATCACTTTTCCTGGTGAGCCAGCTCAGCCAGAGACGGTGGTGCGAGGGCATACATCTCGGACTTTTTGAGGTTTGATGATGGTACGACATGTCGGCCCGGCTCGGTTGATCACGGTATGTTTGTAGAGGAAATTTAGCTCAGAACCCATGATGGTCTAGTCAGATCGAACAAACCGGCTACCCTTCGAGGATGCTATCGGTAGGGCCCGTGACCTACAAGATGTCTTACCTAGGACTCGGCCACCTTATCCCCAGTGAGGCTTTCCAGCCTAAGGGTAAGGACACGAGAGGTTCGCCTCCCAAGGCGAATCCGAGACGAGGACGATATGATGATGAGGCTAGGAGAGGCGAGCGGAAAGCGATTGTGCTTCACACCGGGGAGCCATGGGCACCGGGACACAAGTGCACGACGGGGAAGGCACATTTCATGGGGTCTTCTCAGGGCGGTGGAGAAGAGGATGAGTTGGATGATGAGAGCGAGGAGAGTGTTGTGCGGGCGCGAGTGGCACCGCCTCCACCACCCAGTCTGGGAGGCATCATTTACCCTCTTTGAGGGGAGCTCTGGCGGCATTGGGAGGGTCCCCAGTATCGACATTGCGCGCGTGCGTGGGGCCGGTGCGAGACGGCGTATCGAGTTCTAGTTGATAGTGGGGCCACCCACAATTTCATCGATGCCGAGATGGTGGCACGGAGAGGCATACCATGGAGAGCTTCGATGGGTTTCGGTTTGGTCCCGGGGAGATCGGACCATGGCTTGTGCTCGTGTATGCCGAGTTATCGGTGATGGAAGCACCTATACTTTGGTGATCTTCTTTGTGGTGGACATTCCGGACACCAATGTGAGTATTAAGAGATGCGGTGGCTTATCACTCTGGGAAGGGTCTATGATTGAGCCTTGGAAATGGGTGGGATGATCCCAAGACGGGAAGGCATGAGAAGATCAGGACGAGAACACATATCCGCGGACGGTATCGGCACACGAGCATGGATGCGACATTCATGGGAGATATAGAGTGGCGATCGAGCTGAACCGAGATAGTAGATACGGGTAGGGCGGTGCACCACAGTCTACGGACTCTTCTCGACGGTATGCGTGGTTTTGGAACATTCCACCGGGACGGCCACGGATCGGGGGTTTGAGCACCACGATCGAGTTGGAGGCGGGGATACGGGCGATGATCACCACACTCCTTATCGGCATCCCAAAGGCCCTATCGGGATGAGATAGAGCGGGCCATTCGGAGAGCTGTGGCCCTTGGGCACATTCGACCAAGCACCGGTCCTTTAGCTTCTTGATGAAATCTTTGGTGAAGAAGAAGGATATTTGATACATGTGCATTGATTACAAAGCTGAACAAGAAGACTTTGGTCACCCCATTCCCAGGGATCGATGAAGTTGATGGGCCAGGTTGAGGAGAACCCCACGATTCTTCTCAAAAGATTGATTTGAGGTCGGGTACCATCGGATACGCATGAGGGAAAGGACATTCCCAAGGCCCACTTTCGGGTGTCATTATGGGCACTTTGAGTTTTACGGATTGTGCGATTTGGATGACCAATGCACCTTACACTTTTCGGTCTTGCATGAACCATATCTTCGGGGATCATGAGGAAGTTCGTGCTAGTTTTCTTTGATGATATTCTCATATACGACGGGACACAGAGGAGCACCTCCAGCACATTGAACGGTCTTGCGCATTCGGAGGAGCGGCGGTTCTTTGCCAAACTCTCCAAGTGTGAGTTTGGATTGTGAGGAAGATGTTGTATTTGGGACACATCGCAAGGTGGACGGGTGAGGAGTCCATGAGAGATGGGACTATGAGGGCGACCGGAACCGCGGAATGTGACGGAGACTTAGAGGGTTCATTGGTATACGCCTTACTACGGGGAAGTTCGTTAAGGGCTTCTCACGACTTCTTTGCACCCCTCCTGAGAGGGCGACGAGGAAGGGGGCATTTGGTTGGACGGGAGATACCGCCCGGCCCAGGCTTTTGATAAAAGCTCAAGGAGGTGATGAGTAGTTGTCCAGGTGCGCCGCGTGCCGGAATTTACTCGTATACCCCATCCTGAGGTCGATGCATGGGGAAGGGATTGGAGCACTTTTGATGGGAGGTCTGTCCGATTGCATTCGAGAGCGGAAGCTCCTTCCACACGAGAGACTTTACCCCATCTATGATAAGGAGATGTTGCTCCCATCATTGCTACATTAGCCAGGCCAGCGATGCCCAGTGAGCGCTGATTGATCGGGACGGATCCTGTGACACAGAGAGTACTTTGGAAGCGAGAAACGATTACGGGAGCGGCGGGAAGTGGATCGGCAAGATCCGGGCTTACGACTTTGACATGAAGTATGTCAAAGGAAGAACAACGTGGTAGCAGATGCCCTTTCCGTAGACCAGCCACGTTATCCTCATGAGCTTGGACTGATTGGAAGAGCTCGACTACGGTTGAGTATTCCAAGGATAGATTTGCATGCGAGGAGTCTTTGGATGAACGGTACTTTGAGATAGCGGTCTGGCGGGTAGCGGATGAGGTCATCTATTACGGGGATCGGATCTTCTTGTTGAGGGATCTTAGCTCAGGAAAATACTCCATGCCTCTCATGATTCACCATTGGCGGGCCATCGGGGGTTCACCAAGATGCGGGGGCCATCAGGGAGATTTGCATGGAAGGGCCTCAAGGACGTACTCCGGCATGTTGGGAGTGTGGGGTTTGCCGAGCGGAACAAAGGAGAGATGAACCATCCACGCGAGGTTGCTGTAACCCATTCGAGAGGGGAAGTGGGAGAGTGTTTGATGGACTTCATCACGGGTTTGCCCTGATGCAAGGCAAAATTTGCCGCATCTTCGTAGTAGTTGACGACTAACGAAGTATGCTCACTTCTTCGCCATTTCGGCACACACACGGCGACACGGTGGCGGAGAGTGTTTTTTCCGGAGAGGTTTCAGATTGCATGGTCTACCCAAGACCATTGATAGTAACGAGGGACAACCGCTTTATGGGTGGATTTTGTGAAGACTCTTTCGACTAGTAAGGGCCAGGTTGACAAGGCACCGACTATCATCCCAGACGGACGGGCGGAACGAGAGATAGTTAACAAGTGGGTTTGGAGGGCTACTTGCGTAACTACGTCGGTGGGCGACGACGACGTGGTTGAAATGGCTACATACGGGCGATGTTTGCTGCTTCACAACCCCATCGTATGTCCTATCGGTATGACACCTTTTTATGCATTGTATGGATATCATTCCTTATCTTTTGTGGATGTGATGTTTGGGGTTAGCGGGGCCCATGAGCCAAACTATGGATCCAAAGAGTGAATATCCTTTGGACTCTCAAGACAACATAGCCACACACAAAATCGTGAAGTGTATATGCGAACGAGGGCCGGTGGAGAGACACTTTGAGGTAAGTTTGGTCTACTGTGATTCTGACCTGCCGGTCTTCACTCAAACAGAAGGGCGGAGAAGCTTAAGCCTCGTTTTTATGGACCATACGGGGTGATTCGTAGGATGGACGGGTTGCATATGAGTTGGATTTGCCCCAAGCGACCGGATTCATAACATTTTCCATGTATCATGTGCTGGAAAACCTTTGGGCCGGCATGTGACCGATCTGCAGGGAGCTACCTCCAGCCAGGATGATGAGGGCACTTGGTACTACAGCCGAGAGGCCATTGTCCCGACACGGGGGAGAGGCATTTCTGCGTAGCGAAGATCGAGAGAGTTCTTGGTGAGATGGAAGAATCTTGCAGAATGAGGATGCCACTTGGGAAGATGAGAAGATCTTCTGGCATCCTCTATCCAGGTTGAGGACAAGCAACGTTTTGCCGAGAGGCCTTAATATTCCAATTAGCTTTGCTAATTGGAATATTGCATTTTTCTTTTACTTTCTTCTTTAGATAGAAATAATAAATAAAGTGAGAAATAAGAGGGTCACCTCGCTAGTCACCTCACTTTATAATAAAGTGTTCTTTTCCTAGTAGATTGGCGTTGTAACTTAGAGAGGGGGCCTTGGGGTCCGTGGATATGATGAGGGGAGGCATCAGGCTAACCCAAAATTAGCTGCGCCCAGATCCGGGGGTGAGTTAAGTTTTGGAGGGAGTTGATGTTATAAAAAGGAGAGGCTCTCACCTCATTTGATCATTCATGATTTGATATTCTTATTGATAGGCGGACTTTATATGCCTTTGTGTAGGTTGTTTAGTCGATTACGACAGCATTTTAGTGCCTGAGTGTCTCGAGTCGGAGATCTCACCCTTAGCCTCGAGGCTTAGTGCATACACAGTAAGGTTTTTACGGTTTCACCCTTAGCTTCGTCGGGGGGACTTCGAGGGCCCGCCTAGTAGGTTTGTCTGGTATAATTTTGAGTTCCGATGGCGGCAGCGGATTTAAACATATCTGAGGAGGAGAAAGCCCTCTTGTGTGAGCAAGAGAAGAGGAAGAGACCCGATTCTTGAAGGAGAAGAATGACTTGTCTCATCCCCAGAAAGAGACGCGGTCCTTTCGGGGGAGAGGAAGGACGGCTGTCCCAAGGAGGGGCCGCGATTACAGTTTGGAAGATACGAAGGCTTATTGTTAGATCCAGCTTTGGGAAGGATAGATCTTGCAGATCGTCTTGTATGTTGAGATCTAGTCTTTGTAATATTTTGAGATGCGGGAGTTTGCCACTAGATCCGGCTTGAGGAGTGGCGGATCTCGAGGAGATATTGACAGATCTGATCAGATGGAAGGATAACACCAGATCTAGCCCTAGAGCTGTAGATACGAGAGATAGTTCCGGATCTAGCATAGATCTGAGGTTGCGACGAGATACGGCGTGTGGAGGGCAGATCGAGGGAAGGAAGAGACGCGGAATTTGATTGGAGGTTTTGGATCCATGGTGGGGCCATGAATCGAGGAAGCCGAACTATTGTGAAGGAGCTCAACGAGCGTTTTCCGGTCTGTGAGCCCGGTTCATCTATGCGGAGGTTGAGGGCTTATGCTTCCCCACTGTTTACACGCTGTCACTAGCGAACGGCGTTTTCCATTTGTGAGGTTTGCGGCTTGAGATCGGCCCAGTACCCGGCGCGAGTTCATCTTCGGTCTTCCACGACTAGGGCCCATTTTGTCCTTGTTGCGGTATTTTCTGTATGGGAGGGTCATCACTTGCACAGGGCAAGGATAGGTGCCCAGTTACGATTTACTCTCTCTATGTACTTTACGATTAATAAAATGGCTCGGTTTACGGTATTACATGTGTCATGATTCAGTGATCTGGTTCAGTATTGTATTTTCTATATCTGTCTGGCATATTTCTGTTTATTACTGGCTATTTCCCCTTTGGGGATATTACATGATCTATTCTATAGAATGATGAAATCAATAGGAAGATTTAGGAGTTTTTGTAGAAAAGTCACATAAGGTCAAGTTGATCACCCTGTGGGAGCCCGATCGTGTTGGTGCAAAAGAAGGATTGGATTTGGAGACTTTGTATTGACTATCGGGTGATAAACAACATCAATTTCCAGAATAGGTACCTAATCCCATGGATTTATGACCTTTTGGACCAACTCAAAGGGGCGAAATATTTCAGTAAGATCGACTTTAAATCCAGCTATCACTAGGTACCAATCAAACAATCTGATGAGTGGAAGACCTCCTTCAAAGCCATGGAGGACCTTTTAAAATGGTTGGTCATGCCTTTTAGGGTTGACGAATGCTCCTGAAACCTTCATAAGGCTGATGAGTGACATCTTGTGGCCATTCACGAACTCATTTGTAGTAGTGTACTTGGATGACATCCTGATCTTTAGCTAGACTTGGGAAGAGAACCTCCACTACATTCGACAGGTCCTCCAAACACTGCGTCAACACAAGTTGGGTGCCAATTTGGAGAAATGTACTTTTGGCATGACCTAGGTTCAGTATCTGGGATACATTATTAATGAGCGGGGGGTGCATGTGGATGCAACCAAGATCCAATTCATTCGATATTGGCTAGCCCCAACCACTCTAACAGAGTTTTGCAACTTTATGGGTCTTGTTAATTTCTACTGAAGTTCATGTTGGGATTCTCTCATATCACTTGGTCCTTGAGTTAAGTCACTAAGGGAGGAGCAAAAGAAAAATTCTTTTGTTCAGAATCTCAATAGAAGGCATTCGTAGAATTGAAACATAACATCTGCTCTACCCCAATGCTCACATTACTATACTTGCAACAACCATTTCAGATCGAGACAGATGACTCTAACTACGCTATTGGGGCAGTTCTTACTGAAGAGGGGCATCCACTAGTATATCATAGTAAGACACTATCTAACATAGTCCACAAGTATCCCACTTATGATAAAGAAATTTATTCCATTGTACATGCTTTCCGACAATGGAAGCATTACATTTTTTAGAAGGAAATAGTCATCCACATAGACCATCCCTCCAGTAACCACTGCTAGGCCTATATTCTCTTAGTGATTTCTCATTTTAGGAAGGAAAAAGTTCCCTAGGGTTTAGAGTACACCTCCACCTCTTAGGAAGATATTTTTTGAGTTGAGGAGTCTAGGATATGACATGTTCATCCACTAAGTTTATGGCTCTTTTCCATTGTTTTACAACCAACTAGGATAGTTTTCTCCATAATTTTACTCCCTTTAGAGTTTATTTTTTCCTTCCCCCATAGGATCCCCTTATTTCCCTAGGATTTAGAGACTATTTCCTACCATTTTTTAGCATTTTCACCTCTCATTTTTGTTGTTTTTCTACACCATTTTCATGAGTTGTATGCCTTTAGATCCTAGAAACTTAGAAATTTGATCTCTTAAGCCATAAGTGTGTCTTTGAGTATCTTGCTTTCCACCTCTTTTTTTGTTATTTTATAGCATTTTTGGGTGGGGTTTGTGTTCTTATATTGGATGTTTATTTTACTTCCCATTTTCAACATTATTTATAGTTTTTCGACACTTTATTTTCAACAACACATTGAATCATAAAACATGCTCAAACTAACCCATACACTAAAAAAAAAAATTTCACACACGTGCACACCCCATGAGAATGTGATATTGGTTAACACTGCCAATAAAAGACTTGAAACAACCCACATAATAATAATCTAACACAAATAGATTAATCCCACTTGGCCACCAGAGCCAAATAATCTATGTAGTTAGGTGTAGGATTGGTGGGATATGCTTCCAATAACAACCAAAAATCACCGACGTTGAGACATATAAGTTTAATTATTATGGAGCTTAAAAATTTCACTATCCCATGGTCCAAAGCTGGAGTTCTTCATAAACCCGATTGAGAAGGGGTTAGGCTAGGTAATCATGCGACCAGTTCTCTGCGGGACTACCCAACCTGTGGCAAGGAATTTCATGTGTTGGCTGATCACCAAGAAGCTCAATACTTGAGCACCCCCATGGGACGAAGGTAACCATAGTAACCAATAATAATAAAACACCATATAGGACTAGCTATATGAAACAATTAGTTCTCTACCTCACCTTTCTCTAGATAACTCTGCTTAAAGGGATCAAATTACGTCAAGTAATAAGTCTTTTGGAATGTCATTTGAAATAGTAAATTTAGGACTTATTTGAGTATTCAAACCACCTACATGCTAGAGGTCATTTTTATTTGATAGGATGTGTTTTCTTGAAATAGAGTAACATCTTAATATAGTTATTTTACACTTGGAACCACTGCACTAGGTGTTTGCTTGTTGTTTGTTTCTCTTTTTCCCTTATCGTCCTTTATTCCTTCGAGTCTTCATTGTCTTGAAATCATTGCACCCCCTGGATGTTTCTTGTAGATACTTCATTTACTTAGACCCTAGTTTCATTTAGGACATATTACTCATCTCCATAAAATTAGATTTCATCCTCCTAATCCTCCATCAATTCCTCATTCTGACTCTAGTTCTACTGATTCTTCTAATTCTTCCTTTAATTCTGCATCTTTCCAACCCTGTACCGCCTCTATGTCAAGCACCAAAATGGGTGTAGGAAACCAAGGTAACGCCACAAGCGGAACCTCTGTCGGTATGGTCACCAACCTCCCAATTCCCCCTTATATGGTTGGTATGAGTCTGCCTAATTTCATCCAACTTATCAATGAACCTCTTCTCCAAAATCTAACTTGGCCTACTTTTCCTACCGAAATTCCTTTTGACATCCCAAAGTTTGTAGGAAGTCTTGGAGATGATCCCACCAATCATGTTCGCTCATTTCATATGTGGTGTTCATCTAATTTTATCACTGAAGACTCCTTATGTCTTCGCCTCTTCTAAAACACCCTTATTGGTGTTGCTTCCTAGTGGTATTTGGACCAACGATGAGCCTCCCATTCCACTTTCGTGACTCTTGCCAAAGTATTTCTGTACTACATTTAGTTATCTCTCCATTATGACACTGATACTAAAATCTTGACTTATTTCTATAAAAATACTACCACTCTCCCATATGACCATGTTCAAGAATGGCGCAGAAGGAGGAGCATGCATAGGGCCCTCGAATTCAAAGACTATGTTTATATGAATTGGTTCCTTATATCACTTTTTTCCCCATAGGTAAATATGTCATCTCCCACTTCCCCCAGATCGAGGAGGAAGCACTCTAAGTAGATTTTAAATATGACATTATCTATGCATAGTTAGGATATGTTTATACCATCTTTCTTGATCTACTTTGGCCTAGTGCTACTAATGCACTGGGAGCATCTCATGACATAGACGGTATCGTTGGCTCCATTTCACACCCTTCCACCTCCACCATATAATCTACCTCCAATGAAGTGTGGTCAACCCCATGGGGGGACCAGTTCCTCTTAGACTTATCCCCCTCCCAATCCTTCACATGGAAAAACTTATCTGGGTCCAAGAACATCATATGCATACTCCCATCTGCATCAGAAAATTCTAGGGGCAGCTGTTGCTTCAACTATTTATCTTAATGTTACCCCATCTCCTTACTTTCCTTATGCACCACCTATTTCTCAAGCCCCAAAAACACAATTTCCCCAACCTCCCATGCCCCCTCCACCTCGTCCGTAAAACAAACCACCTCCTCACAATCAAGTGTATGCTTAAGAGAGCAAAACCAATCCCCCAAACCCTAAGAGACTCAATGAGGGGAAGGGTAACTAAAACCAATCATATCAAGTTTATCAAGGTAACTAGGGTCCACCACCTAATAACACTCAAGAAAAGAAGCCTAATCCCACAACCCAATAATATCGTAGATAACCCAAACAAAACAAGGCTCTTCACATGAATAAACATTTTTTCTCTTGTAGTTTATTTGGCCCTTATACTCACGAATGCCCCCTTTTAACTTAGATGTGACAAGCATGGGAAGCTCAAGAAACAACAACTAGAGGACCTTAGCACATTTCTTGTTATGAAACCATTTCCAAAAATAGAAGAAAATAGATATCAACACCTTAGAAATAAGCCACCTCGATGGGGCAACCTCCTTTACATTACATAAATGAACAATTCTTGGATGATACAAATGAAAAAACATCCATCTATATATAGTAGTCCATGGGGCCACAATATAATCCTAGCTAACCTAACAATAATAATGTAAGGGCACAATAATGACAATATCGGGGTTACAGGAGTACAACAATAACAATAAGGGGGTTACACTAACCATAATAAGGGACTATATTAGTAATATAGGGAACTAAAATGCCCCTCTCCTTCAAAAAAGTGTTGTCCTAAACACTTGAGTAGCTCTGATTGCTCCCATATAAAATTCCCATCCTCCCATGTAGAATCTTCAGTGGGTAAGTTCTTCCATTTGATGATATACTCTGAAATTGATCGATTTCGTAGCTGTCGAGATCTTGTTTCGATGACTGCTTTAGGTACCAATATGATTTTTCCTTCCTCTTCAAGTTTTGGAAATATTGTTTGAATTGGAATGTTTTTCCTTATAACCTTTTTTAAGCATGAAACATGGAAAACTGGATGCACTCGTGAAGAAGAAGGAAGCTCCAATTTGCATGCCATAGTACCAATCTTTTGCAACACCTTGTAAGGACCATAGTACTTTGGCGATAATTTATTATCCTTCTTAGATTTCTTGAGGGACATTTGTTTGTATGGTTGTAGCCATAAAATACCCAATCTCCTACATCAAATACTCTCTCACGACGATGTTGATCTACCTGTTCTTTCATTCGATTTTGTGCCAAATTTATGTTATCGTTTAAGAGTTGGAGTACTTATTTTTGATGCTCGATGTGATCTTCCACTGCTTCAACCTTAGAATTTTCTCTTTATAAATATGTGATGGATGGTGGATGATATCCATAAAGTTCCATAAATGGGGTCATTTTTGTTGCAGTATGGAAGGAAGTGTTATACCACCATTCAGCGAGAGGTCACCACTTGACCCATTGTGCTTGCTTATCAGATACAAAACAACGAAGGTATCCTTCCAAACATTTATTCACTATCTCAGTTTGACCATTGGATTGAGGATGATAAGATGAACTATGAGCTAGTTGAGTACCCAAACAAGAAAATAATTCCGTCCAAAAATTTCCAGTAAAAATGGGATCTCTGTCACTTACAATAATCATCAGGTTTCCATGTAGCTTTTGAATTGTTTCCATAAATGTAGTAGCAAATGTACTTGCTTTAAATTGATGAGATAATGCACAAAAGTATGCATACTTGGTAATTCTATCAATTACCACCATGATGACACTCTTTCCTTTGGACTTAGGTAAACCTGTGATAAAATTCATTAAAATATCCTCCCAACGTTGACTTGAAATGGATAAAGGTTGTAGAAGACCCGGGGTCTTAATTGTCTCAGCTTTATTTCGTTGGAAAACCAAACATTCCACCACAAACTTTTGAATATCATATTTAAGGCCATCCCAAAAAAATTATTTCTTCACCCTGTGGTAAGTTTTTAAAAATCCTGAGTGTCCTCCTAAAGGAGAAGTGTGCAATTCCAAAAGAATCTTTTGTTTTAGTTGGGAATTCTTGCAAATATATAAGCGATTTTTGTACCATAAGGACTCATTTTTCCAACTAAATGTATCAGATGTACTAGGATCTTGCTACAACTTTTGAATGAGTGTCCACACTTCTTCATCCTTCTTCCATTCATCCCTTACTTCGGTTATCCAATCTGGTTGGATAATAGAAATGACACAAAGCAATGCTTCCACCTCTTCATCTTTTCTTGAGAGTGCATTTGCAACAACTTTTAGCTTCCCTTTTTTGTAGATGATTTCAAAGTCATAACCCAACATCTTTGTGACCCAATTTTTCTTCTCTTCTGAATATATTCTTTGTTCCAAAAAGTGTTTAATACTATCACAATCAATTTCTACCTTGAAGTGTCTTCCCATTAGGTAACGTCACAATTTCTTTAGTGCACGTAGTATTGCCAACATTTCCTTCTCATAAATAGATTTCTGTAAATAATTTCCTTTGATTGGCTGACTTTCAAATGAAATTGTTCTCATTTCTTGCATTAAAACAACACCAATTCAATTTCTTGAGGCATCACATTCCACAATAAAGGTTTCCGTGAAGTCTGGCATAGCTAAGACCAGTGCTAGGCACATTGCCTCTTTAAGATGTTCAAATGTCTTAGTTTCTTCAGGAGTCCATGAAAATGCATCTTTCTTCAATAATTTTGTTAGAGGTGCTGCTATTCTCCCATAATTATTAACAAAATTACTATAATACCCTGTTAACTCGAGAAATCTACGCAACTTCTTTAAGTTTGTGGGGACTTTACATTCCTTAATGGCTTTAATTTTGTTAGGGTCTACCATAACACCGTTATGAGATAGAATATGACCCAAATATTCCACCTCTCATACTCCAAAGAAACATTTGGATGTTTTTTTATATAATTGTTTCTCCTCCAATATTTTGAGCACCCCATCAACATGTTGAACATGATCCTTCCAACACCTGCTTTAGATAAGTATGTCATCAAAAAATACTAACACAAATTTTCTAAGGAAGAGTTTGAAAATAGAATTCATCAACCCTTGAAATGTAAAAGGTGCATTGGTAAGGCCAGAAGGCATGACCAAAAATTCATAATGACCCTCATGAGTTCGAAATGATTTTTTCAGAATATCTTCAGTTTTCATTCTAATTTGATGATATCCTGAACGAATATCCAACTTGGTAAAATAAATTGCTCCATACAATTCATCCAATAATTCATCAATCACAGGAATGGGAAATTTATCTTTAATAGTGAGCTTATTGAGATCCCTATAATCCGGACACATGTGCCATGATCCAACTTTCTTGTGCACCAATACTGTTGGAGCAGAGAAAGAAATCTGACTAGGTTGAATTATACTAGCCTCTAACATTTTTGCAATCATATGTTCAATTTCGCTCTTTTGGACATAAGGATATCTGTAAGGTCTGATGTTTGGAGGAATACTTCCTAGAATCAAATGAATAGCATGATCATGATCATGAATAGGTGGGAGTCCTTTGGGAGTTTCAAACACCTTGGAATGATTGTCCAATACTTTTGGGAAATCTCGAGAAATATATGATTTTGATGTTGGAACTTCTAGTGAGCATAATTGTGCAATTACACCTAGTTGTTATTTCTTCAGAAGATTTGTCATGACATTAGAGATTATTATCTTTCCTGGCTTCCTTGCGATACCCTGTAATTCGATTTCCTTTCCTTCTAAAAAAAAATTCATGAAAATTTCCTGAAAATTAAAAGCTACCATCCCCAAAGATTATAACCATTTTACTCCTAGTACAACATCAACACCTCCCATTGGAATGGAAAGCATTGGAATATTCAATACATATTCCCCCATGGTTAGCTTGATATTATGGAATTTTCCAGAGCAATTTATAGCTCCTCCATTTGCAACCATCACTTGACATTTTGGTGTTGGGTATAGGAAACAATTCAATTCCTTGCCTACCTTACAATGAATAAAATTATGGGTACTACCCGAATCAATCAACACTATTACCTTTTTCTTCTTGATATTTCCTTCTATCTTGAGAGTTTGAGGAGTGGTAATTCCAGCCAATGCATTACACGATATGGTCAGACTCATTTCTTCTTTTTCTAGGGTTGTTTCTTGCTGTATATCCTCTTCTTTTAAAGTTTCTTGCTCATTTTCTTCCTCCTCTTCACAATCTATGTAAAATAATTTCTTCTCAACACACTTATGACCTTTAGTGTATTTTATATCACAACTGTAGAAAAGCCCTTTTTCTCTTTTTTATTCCAATTGTTGTGGTGTCAACCTTGTAGGTTGTGAAATTATAGGAGTAGCAACACTTCCATATTTATAGATGTGAGTGGTAGGCTTCCTTGTCTCCATAATTTTACATTCAATTTTTTTTTCTAGCCTGAATGCCTTCTCCAATGAATCAGGTTCCCAAACGTGACCTTCATGTTGGATGTTATCCTTTAAAGTCCCTATGAAGACATCAATCATGTGTTCCTCTAGAATATTAGTTACCCTTATATTAAATTTTTGGAAGTCCTCAATGTGCTCCACCACTGAACCTTTTTGTTTGAGATTTATCAATTGGCTAAATAATTTGTTGCTCTTTGTATCCTCATAATGTGCTATCATTTCCTCCATAAAAATTGACCAAGTGACAATTTTCTTACGGTAGAAAAGCCATCGATACCATACAAATGTATTTTGTTCTAAATGTAAAGTTGCAATGTGTACCTTTTGTGTGTTTTGCACATTATTGAGATCAAAATATTGCTCCATATGTAGTATCCATGTTACGAGATCCTTGCCATCAAAATTCCTCATATTCATATTTGGAATATGGTGGTTCTTCAATCCAACAATAGATTTTATGAAATCACGATTAACATTTATTTTTTTCTCATCATGAGTTTTCTTTACTATCTTTCCGCCATTAGGAATCATTTATTGTATTAACATTGTCATCAAACCTTCCATGTCTTATTTTAGATCATTCTTCATTTCTTCCATGTTGTATTTCATTTTTTATCAATCTTACCTTCCATTTCATCCATATTAGCTTCCATTAATTTATTCAAACCACCCATCTTAGATTCCACACCTTTCTTCAAAACTTCCATTTCATTTTTTGTTTCTCTTTGCGAGAGCGAAATTTGGTGCACTTGCTCTTGTAATTTTGATATGTCATGCTACCCTTCTTCCTCTTCATGAGTCATAGTTGAGCCTTTTGAAGGCTTAATGGGTGTTGACTTATTTTTAGGTGGCATTCTAGAACCCAGTACTGATATCTATGCTTCAATATGCCATTGGAATCACTTCAAGATTATTTTTCACAAAAGACTTATGTGATTCAAAAACAAAATACACACATTTTTCTTGATATTGAGGAGCTCGATATTGAAACTGAATTATCTCTTTGATTTTGGATCTTCAATAATTGAAATTTGGCTCTGTAGGAGCCCTCTAAATCTTCTTTTGAATGTCATAGGTCTGACCTGATTTAGATTCTTCAAGGCAAAGTTATCCCCAATCTCCTACAATGACCTAATTATGGACTGGTTTAGTAGAGAGAACTTGCACGACATGCCACGTGTCACTGTTTCCCCCTTCAACTTTGAAATTGCTACACAGTAAACTAAAGTATGTGTACTTGTGGTCACTTTTTACAGAATTCCCATCCGATGCTGAGAGAGAGAGTTATGACGATTTTCCCGTGGTCACCTCTTTGAGATGAAATTCGAGAGCCTGAAAAAATCCTAACTTCCATAGATCATATCTCCGTAAATATTGTGAACCAAGATCTGAAATTTTTACAATAAGTTCCTTAGGATTTCAGCTTCGTTCTGCCAAAATTTCAGCTTCTAAACCTTCGTAGAAAAGAAGTTATAGCGCAAATTCCACGATGACATTTTTTAGGTGACATTCGGGAGCCTGAAAAAATGCTAACTTCCACAGATCATATCTCCGAAAATATTGCGAACCAAGATATGAAATTTTTAAGGCATTCCTCAGGATTGTGGATTTTCTCTGTAAAAATTCTAGCTTCTGAATCTTCGTAGAAAAAATGTTATAGCAAAAAATACACAATGACCTGTTTGGAGCAATGAAACCCTAGAATCCAAAGGCTCTGATACCAAATTTTATGAAACCAGCTCCAAAAATAGAATAAAAGAGAGATAAACACCTTAGAAATAAGCCACTTCGAGGGGGAAACCTCCTTTACATTACATAAGTGAACAATTCTTGGATGATACAAATAAAAAAACCTCCATCTATATATAGTAATCCATGGGGCCACAATATAATCCTAGCTGACCTAACAATAATAATGTAAGGGAACAATAATAACAATATTGGGGTTATAGGAGTACAACAATAACAATAAGGGGGTTACAGTAACAACAATAAGGGAATATAATGGTAATATAGGGATCTAACATTTCTCCACCTCCTCCTCCTCCTACTTCATCTCAACTGATTGTGCTTACCAATAGTTTTCCTCATCAAGCATATATAGCTTCCCAACCCACAAAGTGTAATGAAGCTCCCCAACCTTTGAAATTTTTCCACACTAATTAGCACATCCTCGTGATGAATTCCGACCCAATCAACACTAAAAAATTCAACCTACAAACTCAGTCATGCCAGTATGACAAGCCCCTTGCAAATTTTAGTGACTAATTTCCAACCTCAAGTTTCCGCTGAGCCTGTGTTGTCACCAAATGTTACCTTATAGATCCCTTCACCCATGGTAGAGGTTGGCCCTAGGATCCCCAAAGGTCCATTACATATAAATATAGTTTCTTCTTAAGCCACTCATCCCTATAACATATTAGATGACTTGGCAAAGTCTCTTGCTGCCATGTCAATATTGGAAGTACTTTAGACGTTACCATCCCAAAAGAAATATCTGCTATATTCTTTGGACATTGTGGATCCTTATTATGATCATATGATTGTATTTGATGCTAAAAATTTCGAACATCCCCCCCTTCCTTCATATATTTCCTTTCAAATACCAGTATCCATAAGAAACACCATTTCTCAATGGTGTATCATAGAAAAAAGCGCCTCCACCTATGTGATGGCTACTATTATTTGGAAGAAAATTGGTTCCCCTAACTTGTCCCCATCCACTATCATCATTCGTGCTTCAGACAGTCATCCATCACATCCCGTCGAATTATATTGCAACTCTCCAATTACTATTTCTGACAAGATATTATTAGTTGATATCGAAGTCATTGACACCTACGCCACTTATAACATCCACTTAGGTCATAGTTACACCTACATGATGTTTGTTGTCTTATCTGTTGTATTTTATAATATGTTCTTTCCTCACAATGGAAATATCATCACTATCAATCAGTTGACTTATTATGATCCTTAGTCTCATACCTCTCCTTAGACCATTATGTAATTGATGAATATAAATAAGAATGTCCTCTCCCTCACCAATGTTTCTCCTAAAGTCTACAAATATTCCCCATTGCTTAGTGATTATTATGGTCCACTTTCAACCCATTTAGAGCCTAGATATTCAATTTTTTGCATGCTTCATGTGTCATGGGGTGCCAACAAGCTTTCTGGTACACATTTATAGTAGCCATCCCCTCCACAATCTCCTGCTCCCAAATCAACCTAGCCTTCAGGTATAATTCATCCAGGAACATTTCCTTCTGTTGGTATCTATCTTGGTCCTTTTCAACCCAAAACTGTTCCCTCGGGTCTTAACCATCCGGGAGTAGTTCCCCCATGTCATTACCCCTTAGGAAAAATACCTTTCTTGTTCCCACCACTAGGAATATTTTCTACCCCTATAATGGTTACATTGAATCTTCTAAATATTATATTTTGGATTCCAGTCTTGTACATTGATCCTCCCACAAACACTCCTCCTAATAAAATCAAAGATTACACAGTTTTGACCCCAGTTCAACTTGTTATTCCTATTGCTTCCTTTGATTCAGTTCCATAACAACCTAAATAGGAAGGCACTCCTATTCCGAAAGCATCTGATGAAGGGGGGAAATCCCAATAAAATGGAACCAAAGACAAGGCACCCCAACCAACTCAATCTCTTCCTAATTCTACTACTACATGCATTTGCGGATGTTTTTGGGCATGCCACCAATAATTATCCTTAGCTCCCTCATATCAAGAATGTGTTGAGTGATACCTTTCCTAACTCTAACATTCCTAAGGTCCATATCACCTTACCCAAATCAGCTAAGAATAACATATCCTTACGTATGAATCACCCTTGTGCTTTGTGTGATAATTATGGACATTATTCCAATCAATGTCCCTATCTCAAATATTTTTGTGATACACTTCAAGTGCTTCGCGAGTTAGAAGTTTCTCATATTGATTCCACTTCCCCTCTACCTACGGTTTTTTGCCCCACTATTGTGCCAGAAAAGGAGGCTCCCCAACCCACCATTGTGATTCCCCCTCCTGATGTTGAGATGAAAAATATTTTTTCCCCTATTCTTTCTCTGTCTTCATACATGGGATCGATCTATTAGGATTCCCTTGGTGTTCCCTATTGTGATTCCATCAAACCTTCTTCGTCAAAAACTTCGGTCTCAACATCAGTAGATGTTGCATATACTAGTCATGTTTCTCTCATGAAGATGCTCAAGTAGCTCCTATTCATCATATGGTCTCCCCTCCTCATATCCTCCCATCTTCCATTCCGATGAAGACATCATGGAAACCATGAACACCCCTGACTACCCTTAGGATGCTATGCACCATAGGGCATACTTCCTTTCATAACAAACACATTACCAATATGTTGTGGAATCCAAAGACTTCATCCATGGTGTAGTCAATTGGTTTAAATACCCATTAGTTTGAACCCATGAATTTCAACCAAATCCATATTGTGGCCATTACATTTCCACCCATTGTTGAGGTATGGGGGTATTCATTTTTTAGATTACAGAAGAATTAATTCTCTACAACCCTCCTATTACATTTGTTAGTGTTGACCCTAGTTCCAACATTATTCCCCACCTTGAAGAACCTATAGAGTCTCATATCAATCTAGATCATCCTAGGAATGATCCACTTAATCATTCCTCAATTTTATATCAAAAACCCATTCCCTTAGATATTGTTGTTGGTCAACCATAGTGTCATCAAGGTGAGAATCAGTTCATTATATGTGAAACCACTGTTTAGTATAGTGACACCATGTATGAAAACTGAGACATTAATTCCATTTGATTCATATATGCAGTGCCAAACGAGATTGGTAATCCACCATTTCCTTTCTCTTACTGCATCCTTTATAAATTATTTGATCCAGGTGGATATTGGTGGCCACCCACCTATTCCATTTGGATCTCCACCATCAGTTCTTTCAATTTTTCAGTTTCAGCACAACTTATATTTTTAGCATTTTTTTGGGTCCTGAACTTCCAGAGCCCTTTTGAGGCCCTAAAGGACGTTTTTTGGGAAAACCAGGAGCAACATGGAATTTTATTTGATGTTTCTCACATCAAACGTTGTAGTGGTTGGATAGATATTTCTAACGAGGTATTGAGTGTGTCAAATGGAGATCATATGCAAAAGCTACATCCCCAGGAAGTTGATGTACCAATTTACCCAAACGGGGCCCATATTTTTGGTGCTTCATCTCCTAGGGTTAGGGTTTTGGACGTTTAGGATTTTCCATTACTTTTCAAAAATAAATAGGCCTTTGAGCCTCATTGTAACACAGTTCAGAGGCTTGTAGTTGCCACATCTCTTCTCAGAGATAAGCTACCAGCGCCCTAACTAGTTTATTTCGATTATGTCTGTAAGCATATTTCAGTCATTTGATTTTAATCAAATGAAGTTTTATTTGCACTGCATCTCTATTTTTATGTCTATTTATGTATTTTATTGCGTTCCTGCATAATTCTAGATCAATGGTGTTAGAACGATCTTCTCTTTCTTTGTTTTTCTTCGCATGTCCCCATCGCAATCAGGGTATAAGGAGGTAGGGCTCGCTCTGCACTAGGGGAATTTTGAGGTATAAAATGGGCCTCCTAAGGAGATTATAAAATAATAGTTAAAATAATAAAATAATATTATATTAGATCATCAAATTTTAGAGGGGAAAAGGAAAAACTACTTTTTAAACTCGTATTTTCAATTTATCTCCCTATGGATCTACTCAAATTGCGAATGGAAACACTATTTGGATGCATAATTTGATTCCTCATCCAAGGAGTACCCATGTTGCATACTTTCAATGGACCTTACGACAAGAAAAATGAAAAATACATGAAAATTTTGATAGCAATCACATTTTTCATGTATTTCTCATTTTTCATATAGCAGGGTCCATCAAAAGTATGCAACATGGGTATTCATTGGATGAAGAATTAAATTTTGCATCCAACAAGTACTCCTTCTTGAAAATTGAGTAAAATATTATGGAAATAAGTTGAAAATACATGTTGAAAAAGTAGTTTTATTATTTTATTATTTTTTAATATTTTTACTCTTTTACCCCAAAAATGGTGAATCATCCCCATTGGTTGACATCATCACCTTGAATCCTATTGGTTCTTATAAAATCTGTTATGGTTGTACATTTTTCTTAGGAGGCCCATTTTTTACCTCAAAAGTTCTCTAATGGGTTGAACCCTTGCAAGATCAGCCTCGCAAACCCCGATGACCTCCCATGGTAGAAGAAAAGAAAGATGAGGGAGAAGCAGATCCTATCAAATTATTGCTCAAGGAGGCCCTCTTGAAACAAAGGAATGTGATGATGGATAAATTTTCCTAGATCCTTCAACGACTACCCACCGATGGTGCATATTCATCTAGCAGCCACTCTAGAGGCACCAATCCTTTCCAGGTACAAGTAAACTTCAAGATTCCTATATTTGAAGGCTAGATAGATGTAGAAATTGTAGATAGATGGTTGAATTTGTTGGAAGGGTACTTATCGGTCCATGATTTCTGTCACCAAGAAAATATTACTTTTTCACTCCTCAAAGTTGCCTTTGATGACAAAGACTGGTGGGAAACCTATTGTGAGCAAAAGGACAGGAGGGAACCTCTCTGTTCTTCATCACAACCACCTAGAATTTGTTCTGAGATGGAATCAAGGAAAAATATTACCCTGTGGGGAGCTATGAGGAGAAGTACATCTAATGCACCACGCTGCGGGAGTAAAGGGATCAAGATGTGCACAAACTGACGAATTTGTTCCATACCTTGCACAAAAAATTGGGTATTAAATATTCAGAGAGAAATTTGGTGCTGAAGTACCATAGCTATTTGCACATATACATTCAAGAGGAAATGTATTTCCTTTACATTACCTTTATTGGCACGACATATCGCTATGCCACCAAGATTGAGAAAAAATTTAAGCAGAATAAGCAAAAATTTGGATCCGCAAATCTGAAGCCAAGGAAAGACATCCCTGAACCGTAGAAAAAAGGGCAAAGCCAAAGTGGGGCGACTCAGAAGAACACAAAAAATACAAAGAATGATAGAGGGTAGTGGTGTGAATTTCATAATAGCCCCACTCACAACAAAAATGAGTGTCAGGCCAAATAGTCACTGGTGGTCAAACTAAACACAACCAAATCAGATGCATGTTCTAATCCTGAGTCAGAACCAGACAAGGGTGATTAAATAGGAAATAATATCATTAATGATGATCCCAATTCCAGTTTTTCCACCACCAAGCTCCAGAGGGAGGATCTTGTGGATCCAAAGGAGGGGGAGTACCTCTTCCATTCACAGATGTGGGTGAAGGGTTCTCCACTACAATTCTTTGTCGACAGTAGAAGCCAAAATGGCCTCATTTTAGCAGAGTTCATGAAGCATCTCAGCCTACCAACCATAGCACACCCGCAGCCATATACCATCAGGTGGCTTCACCAAGGAATATATCTCCACGTCCACCAGCAGTGTCGCCTTCTGTACAACATCAAGCCATTCACAGATAAGGTATTGTGTGATTTTTCTCCTCTTAATGTGTCTAACGTATTATTGGGCCAACCATATTTGTGGAAGTGACATGATGTGTATGATTCTTGGCCTTGTGTTTTTGTTATTACTTTGGGAAATAAATTGTATAGGATATCGAATGTAGTATTGCCTCGTGCCATCTCTTTGACTACCATAAAAAAACACAGTAAGATTGCTTCCCAAAACAAGAAATTAATTTTCATTACTATTTTCCCACAAGACAAGAAGAATATTGTGGCCACAACCTCAAAACAGGTCTCCCCTACACGGTAGAAGCAGACGAACAAAGTTGTGGAGGAATATGAGTGTTGATAAGTCAAAAAGGTATGAAATCACTATGTATTTTCTCATTATTTTACTATAGACATAATCCTTTTTACCTTATAAAGGTGATTTATTATAAGAATTATGGTAGAATTGGAAAAATGTATGTTTATTGTAAAAATATGACTAAAGATTTCTTTTTTCTGATAAAAATAGGAATTAGATGAAGTGAACAACTATACCAAAGGCAAGGTTGAGATGAATGCAACTGCTGTTCCTCCAGCATTAGAACAAATCCTTCCAAAGACAAGGAAATCTGAATGCATCGCTAAGAAAAGGCAGGGGACAACTCGGCTTCGGTCAAAGTAAACCATGTGATAACTAAAAGAAGGGAAGTGAATCCCTCAGGATCCTTCGATCCTGAGGGATCACTGTTCAAGCCTCATCTTATTCCTCGTCTTGTCCGTCAGGGTCTGATATATAAGGCAACGCCTTTAGTGATTAAAGGGGTCAGAGATTCTTGTATTCAAAACATTTCATTTGTAATATTGTGTTTTATTGACTCTCGGATTTAGAGAGCGGTCTCTGTAATAATTTATGCTCGATTAATATAAAAGACGCGTTTCATTTTATATTTCAAGTTTTGAAGTAGCCCAGCAGTGTTTCACTGGTGCTAAGGGCCCGACCCTGGTGGAATTACCCTGTTGTTTGTATTTCTAATCTTTGCTTACTATTGTGTGAAGTTGTGTTTAAATTCATTACAATTATAGAGTTGATTGATTGTTGTTGGATTGAATACAGATTCGTTGTGAGCATTAACAAACTGCACTTCTATTTTATCATTTGTAAGAAGTGTATTCGTTGTTTATTTACCTTGATATCTTTATAAAGCTTTTCTATTATATATTCAATTCTAGTTGTTGTTCTATTTGTTTATGATTCTTTATGATTGACTGTTTCGTAGTATTGGTTGTCGACAGGGTTGAAGTATTAAGATTAGTTGTATGATTGCATTAAGTTTAGCATTGTTGTTCAATCCATGTTTGTTGTTCCATTCATGTTTATTGTTCATTTCTGATTCATAGATTTAGATTAGCAGATATATTGGTTACAGTTGTTGTGTACGCATAGGAATTACGAGTTGATGTTCCTTTCCAGCTTTTGTTATTAGAGGAAGTTCCTTTCATTTATTTTCATCAACAACTAGTTTGAGTTCGATTTCATTTTGATTACTTAAGAACAAGACCACCAACTATAGAGGACATTGGTTACTGCTTCCAAGTTCCCAGATTGGTTATGTTGCTTCAGTGTGATTTCAGTTGCATTGATTTCTAAGGGAATGAGTTATTACTACTACATCCCTTATCGATGTTTTGCAGATTGACGTAGTTAAGATTTCAGAGCATTTCCATTTATGTTACTGTAATTATATTTCTTTAAAAGCATCTGTTTACTCTTGTATCTAGAATTTTGTACTACATCTTCATAGCATTACTCTTAGTTATTTGCAGCCTCAGACAGAGTACACTCTTGAAATAAAAATTCACTCCCAGATTGATAATTAATGTAGGCTAATTAGGTGTTTAAAATATACCTTTTTATGCTCTAACATTTTGGCGCCATTGCCGGGGAGAGTGTATCTCATTTCAAAGGAGTGATGCACAATTGATTTTCTTCTGCTTGCGAAGAATTGGGAATTAAAGACAGAAGGTAAGAACCTGCGCACTGGGAAAGAAACACACTTTCTCACAACCCGCTTCACAGCAGAATTAGGTAAGTTTCTCTCTTTAGGTAGGAATGCAGGCTTGTTTTTTGAATGAATAGACCATCTTTGCAAAAAAAAATTCCTCCTAAAATTGAAAAACCTAAGGGACCGGTGAACCTTGGGCAGACAAATTTTATTGATGAAATCCTTAAAAGGAATGAATCTCAGCCATTAGTAGGACCTAGAAAAGCTATCTCTAGACAACCTACTAGTTCCCTTCAGGCCACAGAGTCACCATCTGAAGCCTTTGCTGAGATACATAGTCACATAGTGGGAATTGAGCAAGATTATAGAAATTGAGAATCCCTGCATAATTTCCCCTCAAGAAGGGAACTCTAGTAATCTCCGTGAAGGAGAAGGGGAAACAGGAGAAATTGAAGAACCATAATCTCCTATTGAAATAGCCCAAATAGTAAGTAGTACAGATAAGGGAAGTGTTGTTAAACTCATTGAAAACCAAGATCCTAAATCACCTCAAACAGTAGGTCAACAAGGAATACTTATTGTTCCAGACCAGGGAAGTGCTGTCAAGCCCATTCCTGCTCCTTCTAGTCAGCCTAGGAATTCCCTTGAGATCCCAGAAGGATATTGGCACATATTTGATGAAATGGCCTAGAACCAAAATCAGAACTAGCAGACACCCCAGCAAACCTCTACACTACAATATCCTATAGTAGATACTGTAGTCAATGCACTTATGAAGGCCATTCCCCTTCAACATATTCCCACATTTCATGGCTTAACATCAGAAGATACATATGCATTTTTGTTTGAATTCAATGTGTTATGCAGGGATATGATTATACCACTGATCCCCAAAAACTAAAACTATTTCCTTCTACATTAAAAGGAGGGTCAAATCGCGAAGTTGGGAAACATTTTTTGGCGGATGGTTAGAATTCGGGAGAAATTTTTAATTTCTTGGCCGAGAAAAAAGTCAACTAAATTTCTCGGCCGAGAGTTTTCAAAATTCTCGTCCGAGAGATTTTAAATATTTCGGACGAGAGTTTGGTTGGGTTTAACATGAGTTAAAATTCTCTCAGACGAGAGTTATGCATTTTCTCGTCCGAGAGTTGTGGTCACAAAACTCTCGGGAAAAATTTTCGGACGAGAGTTGGAAAAACTCTCGTCCGAGAGTTTCTCCAACTCTCGTCCGAGAGTTTTTCCAACTCTCGTCCGAGAGCCATTTAACTTTTAAAAACCTGTCGTTTTAAATATCGCGCCACGTCGTTTTTAAAGACCCGCCGTTTGAATTTGAATGGGAAGTTGGGGGGCTGGGTCCGCATTGAGCGGCCTGCCCCTGTATTTCCGTTGGCGGCACCGTGGTCCTGGAAACACGTAATGGTGGATTGGAACATACGTTGGAATTCATTTAAGGGGATGCATAACCGTTGTAACCATGCCCACCATGACATATAGTTTAATATAGTCATTTGCCTTTTTTAACCATGTTATATGGTTTGTTTATATGTTTAAAACATATGTGTTTAAATATGGGTGGGAGCGTATCATCTCTTTGATATGTTTTGGTTTAACTAAATCATCTCTTAAAATAACATTCAAATGATACGTTTTGGTTCATAACCATATTTTATTTAGTATGGCATAATTTTATTTATTGTGATTATAATAGATTTTTTTAATAATTCATTATTAAAACTTAAATAAATTAATTATATATATATATGTATATAATAATAATAATAAATATATACCAATTTAGGATTTAAGATTTATTTTTTATTTTTTATTTTTAATGTAATGTTTTGATCAGTTTTAAATCTCTTTTAATGTTCTTAAAATGAATTTACTATGAAAACATTTGATGATATTTGGACACAATATGCTTAAATTACAACCCAATACCAAAAAAGATGGTTAATGTTTAAGAGACAAGTTGAAATAATCACTTTATATTAAAAATGACATTCAACATAGAAATCTCCACTTGCTGAGTGAGAGTTGGATGGAGTTTCTATCTCTATCGGATTGTCTGAAGACCAAGGCCATGTCATCCCATAGAGAGCAAGCCGTGGGACAGGTGTTGAGGATTTGATTGAGAGTTTCTGGACCATTCTCACAGAGCATACATCGTGAAGGGCCTACGAAGCCTTGTTTCTGCAAATTTTCCCATGTAAGTGCCTTGTTATGCATGACCAGCCAGGAGAATAGTGTGATTTTTGGCCATGTTCCTCTCTTCCAAAGGGCTTGCCATTTGTGATCTGGTTGTGGATACGAGGAGGCAGCAAAGATCTGATATGCTTCTTTGAGGTTGAACGTTCCTTTGGGATTTCTTCCCCATCTCAAGATGTCCTCTTTATTAGACTTTAGGATTCTTCTTTTGTCCAAGTCTTGTAGAAGATGGTCTACATTCATTGGGCCTGCTTGGGTATGACATTGTTCTCTGGATAACCATTTTTTCCATGTGGTTGCCTCGCTCATAGGTTTCCAGTATTATGCTACCGTAACCTTGCCTTTTTCCTGCATAGCTCTTTTAAGAGTGTTCCAGTCTGGGTGTGCCAAGGGTGGGAGCTGCTGCTAGGCATCTTCCCATAATAGGTCAGTGCTGCCTTGGTGCACTTCCCAGAAGCTATGCTGCTAAATAATATGTCGATTTTCCCATGCTTTATTCCAGATGGGGGATCCTTGAGTGGTGCCTATAAGCCTGATGAGGTCTTTTTCCCTGATTTTATTTGTATACTCCGCTTTCCACAAGGTGCCCCAGAGGGAGTTAGGATTTTCTACCCATCTCCACCAGATTTTTGCTACTATGGCCTTGCTTAATATCTTGGGGTCTCTTAGGCCCAAACCTCCCTCCATTTTTGGTTTGCAGATGTCTGTCCACTTGAGGAGGGCCCATTTGGATTCCTTAGAGGCTTCATTCTAGATAAAGGATCATTGGATGCTTCGGATGGATTTATAAACCGCCTTAGGGGATGCAAGTGCTGAAAACATATATGATGGCATGGTTTGAAGGACGTACTTGACCAATATCAGTCTGTTGGCCATGTTTAAGGCCCAGTGGGTCCAGCTGCTTAACTTGGCTCTCATTTTGTTGAGGAGGGCTTCCCAGTTGGCCGATTTGTAGGCATATTCCGAGAGTGGTATACCAAGGTATTTGGTTGGAAGGGAGTTCTTTTGAATATTCAGAATTCTGTTGAGATTTCTCTGCACAGGAATGGATGTGTTGAAGAAAAATATTTTGGATTTTGTGAGATTGATTTCCATACCTGAGGCCTCTGAGAAAGTCTTTAGCACTTTGCTGATGGTTCGAACTTCCTGCACTGTGGGGGCGCCCATGAGCATTGTATCATCTACGAATTGCTGATGCGTTACTGTGGGTCCTTGGTGTACCAATTTGATGCCTTTGAGTTGATTCTACTGTTTTTCCTTGGCTAAGGATCTTCCTAGCCCTTCTTCCATAATGACAAAGAGAAACAGAGACAGGGGATCTCCTTGCCTTATACCTCTGGACGGAATGAAGGGTTGAAGGGGTCCTCCATTCAGCAACATTGAAAAGAAAGCACCTGAGACCAGTTCCATTATCCAATTTGTCCATTGCTAACTAAATCCAAAAGCCTGGAGGATTGCTCTCATATAGTGCCAGCTGATTTTATCAAAGGCCTTTGAAAGGTCAAGCTGGATAAGCATACCTGGAGTCCTTTTTGTTTTGAGAGAGTGAAACACTTCCTGAGTGAGGATTATGCTGTCAGTGATCTGCCTACCTTCAACGTAGCTAGTTTGTTCCTGAGAAATGATTGAGGGGAGGACAGATTTAAGTCTGCTAGCCATCAGTTTGGAAACGATTTTGTAAAGGACATTACAAAGGGTTATGGGACGAAACTTGTCAGGGGATTCAGCCTGGTTTGATTTGGGAATTAAGGTGAGGAATGTGGCATTGATGGCAGGAAAAACTTTCTTGGTTCTGTGAAATTTCCTTACTCGGTTGAGAAGGTTAGCCTTAATAATGTGCCAACAAGCTTTAAAGAATTCGATTGTAAAGCTATCTCGTCTGGGAGCCTTGTTCGAGGCCATGTTGAAGATTGTTTCTTCAATCTCCTGCTCAGTGAATTCTCTTAGAAGGAGGGAGTTTTTCTCCTCTGTAACTAAGTTGGGAATGGAAGCGATAATTTCATTGATGGCTTGGGTTCTATCTTGAATGGGATCGCTGAGAAGAGAAGTGAAAAAAGAGTTGAGTTCAGATACTATATGCTCCCTTTTATAAACTTGATCACCATCAGCTTTTTTTGAGCGAGAGGATGCGATTATGTGCTCTATGCTGGATGGTTGACTTATGGAAGAAACTAGTGTTGCGTTCTCCCTGTTTTAACCATTGCACCCTCGACTTCTGCCTCCACAGCAGCTCTTCTTGTTTTAACCGTTCTTCCCATTGCCTTTGCAGATTTGATTCTTGAGCTATTCTTTCATCATTGGGCCCTTCTTTGATCAAATATTGCTAGAGGTTCGCCATTTTTTCCTCGAGTTCTTTTTTGGCTTGAAATATGTCGCCAAAGGTGTTTTTGTTCCAGTGTTTGAGGTTGATTTTTATTGTTTTGAGCTTCTGCTGGAATATGTACATGATATTGTCGCTCCTTATGGTGGCTTGAGTCCACCATCGTTGTATGTTTTGCATGAATGATGGGTGCTCTGTCCAAAAGGCTTCAAATATGAATTGTTTGTTGTGGGGCTTATCCAAATTGGTGAAGTGAATCTGCACTGGCCAGTGATCAGATCCTCTGATAGGCAGAATGCTGGCCTCCATGTCGATATTTTGCAGCAGAATGGATTCCGACATGAGGAACCTATCGAGCCTTGATGCTATCTGCCTGTTTCCTCCTTTCTTATTATTCCAGGTATGCATACCATTGACTGTGGGGATGTCAATGAGTTTGGATTCAATAATAAAGGTGTTGAATGCTTCCGAGTCCTTATCCAATCTTCGTAAGCCTCCCTTTTTTTCTGCTAGATTGGTGATCATGTTGTAGTCTCTGCCTAAAATCCAGTGGTTTTCCCCATGGTGTTGTCTGACTTCGTCGAGGTCTAGCAGCATCTTCAGCTTTTCCTGGATTCGTTGGGGTCCATACACGTTGGTGATGCAGATCGATTGCCCTAAGTCTGGCATGTTGAAAATGATCGATAACGAGTTCTTGGTGGACAGAGCATTTTGCAAGAAGAATTTTCTTTTGTTCCAAAACGTGAGTAACCCTCCTGCTTGCCCGATAGCATCTATGCTTATACAGTGATGACTGTTGGAAACAAGTTTTTTGAGTGTCTTTGTGCCTTTGGGAGAGCATTTGGATTCTTGAAGAAGTATGATGTCTGGGTGTAGCGAGAATAAGAGGTTTTTCAAGATCCTTCTTTTGGTGGTGCCGTTGAGCCCCTGATGTTCTAGGTTGTGATTTTCATTGAGCTACCTTTGGAGCAGATAGGACCAAGGCCCTGATTTTTCCTTCATTGATTAGGCGTCTGCCTGGTTCTTGTATTTGGTGTCTTGTGGATTTGTGCCCTCTTTTTCTTCCTGGTCCTTGTGGCTTGTATTGATCCAAATCCAGGTTGGCTTGAATGCCCGGTTTGGTTGCTATTTCCCCATTGCCTTTTGGCTGCATTTTGGTTGATGTATTCCAGCTACAGGTATGCCATTTCTATCTTCTCCAAGTGTTCTTGGGGAATGGCATCGACTCCCAGTTTGGACCATTTCTCATTGACCTTTTGGAGATCTAGATCGCCTAGGATCTCCTTCAGAGGATTGTTTGAAGTGGTTGAGGATGGCTGCTCTGTTTGCATTTCTGTGCATTGAGAAGTTTGCAGTGAGGTGTGGCTGGTATTAATCTGAATGGGAGAGGATTATGGTTTGTGTTGCGGTGCCTGGGCGTGGATTGAATCCGAGGTTGTGCTTGGGGCGTTGGTTGTAATCAAATATTGACTTAATAATGACGGATCTTGATCAGTGGGGGCCTGGGAGACTATAGGGTGCTCCAATGAGTCAATATTGCTCAGAACTTCAAAGTTGTTTTGCTGGGTCGAGGCAGTATTGGTGGGGGTTGTATTGGTGGAGGGTTTCGAAGGCTTTTTGCCTTTCTCCCCTTTGTTCTTTCTTGAGATGGAGGTGAAACTAGGTGTCGACAGACTTGCACAATGGAATAAATTTCTTTGTCATAGGGTGATGAACTTGGTCTGATGTGACCTTTCTGCAACAACTCCTGAATCTGCCTCTTGATTTCATCATTCTCCATAACAGAGCGCCGATAGATAGGTCCATTGGGTAGCGGTGCACCTGGGGTCAGATCAATCGGGTGCTTGACCTGACAGTGCAGAGGAAACCCTGTGGGTGAGGTGAAGATGTCCCCGTACTCCTCCACAACCTTATCCATTTGTTGTTTTCGTGCAAAGGAGCCCTGTCTGGAGGTCGTGGAATTATCTTAAAGCTATTCTTGAGGTGTTTGGATTTGATTTAAGATGGATCTATTGGATAATGCCTTTTATTTCTTCTCCTAATTACTTTATTCTTCTTAACGGAGTTCCTTCAACTCCCTTTAATGCTACCTGGGGTTTAAGACAAGGGGATCCACTTTCCCCCTTCCTTTTCATTATTGCAGCAGAAGGCCTTGGTTGACATATTAAAAGTAAGATCCAGGGAGGTCAACTTAAAGGCATTAATCTTTGGGGGGCAGGTTTAAAACTTTCGCACCAACAGTTTGTAGATGACATTATGCTCTTCTGTCAAGCCACTCTAAAAGAATCTAAGGAAATTCTATCCATTCTTAAAGATTTCATGGAAGCCTCTGGAACTCTTATCAATAATGAAAAATAAAATGTGTTTATATTTAATACTAATATTCTCTCCCAAAGATTCCTATTGCCTACCTTGGGATTCAACATCGGATCCTTCCCTATGAAATATTTAGGAATCCCTCTCAATCTAAATTCTCTTTGGGTCTCTGGGTGGAAATATCTCATTAATCGCATATAAGCTCGACTTCAAAATTGGGCATTTCGGGTGCTTAATGCTCTGAGTCGAGTTGTTATGTTAAGAACAATCTTACAATCCATTCCCATCTATCAACTCTCTGGATTGGAAACGCCTAAAATATGTTGTAATGATATGGCTAAGACGTTTAAAAACATCCTATGGCAAGGATCTCAACAAGCTTGTAAATGGGCTCTCCTTTCATGGGATAAGCTTACGAAAATAAAAAGGACCGGAGGCTTGGGGTTAAGAGATCCATATTTGCTAAATCAAGTTATGGGAGCTAAGCTCTGGTAAATATGGATACAATGGGGTAGAGATTTGTGGAAAATAATCTCAGAACAGAAGAATGAAATTTCCTTAACTATTGTAAGGAAATTAAAAGTTCAAATGACCCCTAAAGGATCCATTATTTGAAACTTGATAGCACTAAATAGATATCTCATCGGAGAACACATTTTTTGGGAAATTAGAGGAGGCGACATTGCCTAGTTTTGGGAGGAATCATGACAACAACAAGAGAAAATATTCAGTGAAATTGATTTAGGGGAGATTTTCCTATTCACTAACAGGCCGAATACTAAGACAATAGCACAATTTTTGGATGAAGGGACAGAGCTTCAATGGCGAAAATGGAAGCTAAAATACCAGTGGAAGAATGCTCCAGAAACTTGTCAATGGGAAAACTATGTGAAAGAACTTAAATCTAGAAAATTAGCAATAGCAACACGAGAGGATATACTCATATGGGGGTATTGCACGAAATGCATGTTCACAATACAAGAAGGCCATTACATAAAATCAAATAACATTCATAATGTAGTTGTACCACTTTGGAAAAAAATATGGTCGGAAAAACAATGGCCGAAAATTGAATACTTTTTGTGGCTACTTAGTCATGGAAAGATTCTTACCTAGGATCAGCTGCATAAGAAAGGAATGCATGGCCGACTGACATATACTATGTGTAAGAAGAATGTAGAAACATTGGAACACCTATTGAATAACTTCTTTGTCGTTGAGACCTTGTGGAAAAACCTTTCCTCCCTCTTTCAATAAACAGATAGGGACAACAAGAGCCTCAGGCATACAATTGAAGTCTGGAGAAAAGGAGGGTATAAAAGCCTTGTTCTTAACATAGCATGGGGACTCTTTATGGGATTTCTCATATGGGTCGCCTGGAAAGAAAGAAATTGGAGAACATTCAAAGATGAGTATCGACAAATTGAAGAGATATGGAAAGTGGTTCTCGAGAATATCAAAGAAATTGTCCTCACCGAGAAATGGCATGAAGATGACTAGAAAGCTAATGGGAATGAGGATAGGATTTTAGCTATGCTTAACTTGAAACCCCAAATGCTCACCCTAGCCTCATGGAAACAAAAACCTTTGGGAAGACATTCGCACGATCCCAAGATTCCTTTGGGAAGCTTGGAATCTCCACCCGATTACACCATAAGAATCCAAAGCCCATAATGCCTCCACATGAAATCAGGTAGGAATCCATAGTGCACTACACTTCTACCTAATAAATTTCATGGGAATCCAAAGTCCACCCAAAGGATCTCCACCTTTGAAAACCAAGAGAAGTTCCAGAGTAACCAACATCTCCACTTGTGCAAGAATCAACAAATCACCCTACCTTATTAACGTGGTTGTTTTTACTTTTTGCAATGTTTCCAGACTAGTTGCGAGTGTGCACTAACAATGCTTCCACACACTCTTAATGCATAGTTGTCATCACTACGATGCGATTATTATGTCATTGACTTCCCTTTTCTACGAATAATGCTTGAATGCATCAATCATTGAATGACTCCCCTTGAGAGAGTGTGTGCTCTCATCTCCCAACTGTGTTGACTAGCATCTACCATTCCACATGACCGGATTTTCCTTTATTTCTCTATTCCCATACAACATCGTCAATTCTTATTACAATGTGGAAATGATGTGGGTGACCGACTTTTCCTTTATTTCTCTATTTCCCATACATCATCATCAATTATGAGTACAACGTGAAAAGGACATGGGTGGGAATAATTGCAACATTCAATACTTTCCCTACTTCCCCAAGCCATTCTATACTTTCCCTACTTGCCCAAGCCATTCTGAAGGAGCTTCCTCCCAGAGCTATAAATCTCTGTCCTTTCTCACAATCTAGTCATTTCATTTTATCACATTCAATTGCAATTACCTATGAAAATATTTAGATGAGGGAGCAACTAAAAAGTGTTCACACATCCATAAAATCTTTTAATATTTAGGATTAAATAATATTTAAAAATATTTAAAAATATTTTAATGCAAAAAAATAACAAAAAGCATTTTAATATCTAAAATGTAGTGCATAAATAAAATACATTAATATACATATTATGCATTTTATTTTAATGTTAAATATATATTATTTCCAAAATAAATTATATATGTACTAAATGAATTTGATGCTCAATTTCTAACTTGCAATACACACAAATGCATGTATATGAATTTGAACACACAAATACATGTATATGAAGTCAACCGTCAAAAGAATGCAAATCCCATAAACTAGGGGTTAACCTAATTCAGAAAATGAGCAACGAGAATAAGTGAGGTTGATGTTCTTAGAAAGAGGCCCATCCCTTTCCGTGCAAGATCTACACAATCTCGTAGGAATAGAAAATCCAATATCAATCTAACCGGTGACCCTTGAGTTTATCGATTCCTCCAAAAAGATGTTGATGCCACTTGTTAAATATGAAGCCTTCTTAATGAAAGAGAAAGCTGAGCTTGTTGTAGTCGTGATTTATACAATCACAATGGAATCGACCATCAAATTTCTTCATAACTGACCACCGCTCACTTTTACAAATCCCCAAAGAGAATTATGGTGCCTTTTTATTTTATATTACCATAGGAGAATATCAAGATCGAGCAATCAATTTGAGGACTTTCACAAAGAAACAAGGCATATCAATAGTGGGTAACACGAGTTTCATTAACAGCCATACAAATCACGTTATAATCGGATTTGACAAGTGTCAACCTTTTTCATTTTATCATGCTTATGTTGTTGCATGCGTGCATAAGAATTTGTTTAGTTTTGTTCTCTCTTACCTTCTTCAACAAGAATACTAATCACATTCTAGACTCTTGACCGAGAGTTTAGAAAACTCTCGACCGAGAGTTTAGAAAATTCTTGGCCGAGAGTTTTCTAAACTCTCAGTCAAGATTTTTATTAGGCAACCTCTCGGGGTGCAAACTCTCGTCCGAGAGTTTTTAAACTTTCAGCCAAGAGTTTGCCCGCGCGGTAAAATCTAACTTTAGGCGGGTTAAACTAGTTTTAAATTTCTCGGTCGAGAGTTTTAGAAATTTCTCGTCTGAGACATTATCTCGGCCGAGAGTTTCTGGTCAACGAAAAACTCAAAAAAGTCTGCAGTTTTAAGAAACCTGCAACTTTGGAGGGACAGAACACCTACAAAAACAAAATGTTTTATGTCGGACCAAGTACCATTAGATTCATCTCTAAATCTAGTTTTTGATGATGTAAGATTTATGGAGTTTCATTAAAAAAATCAATTTTTTATTTATTTTTTACTAAACTGTGTCACTATGGAATTTCATTGTTCGAAAAATTGCACTGAATGAAAATTCAATAACTTTCAAATGAGGACACCAAAAAATTCAAAAAAATCATACTACACTTCCTCTCCCTATCTACTTCAAAAGGGTACTCTCATTTTTCTTATTGACGATCACATTGAAAAGAAAATCAAAGGATGATAAAATGCACTGAAACATCACTATATTTTTGTCTTCTTCCATTTCAAAAAATAATAAAAAATAGTGATTTAATCCGAAAATTACCAAAAAATAGTCTGTGCACTAGTGCAATATATGCAGATTATTATGCTATAGTTTTTTTCCAAAAAATGAATAACCTTCCCTAAAAAAAGTAAAGGATTATAAAGTGACTATTTATGTTTGCCTAAAAATTTCAAGTATATGTAGTTAGTAAACAAGACATTTACCCCTCTATATGTCAATATTTTTTTTTTTTTTAAATATGGGTATGGAGGTAAGACAATTCTCTACAATTCTTGTTTTTATGTCAAAGCATAATTTGCAATAAAAATATGAGTTTAATGGAGTTGAAGTTGAAAAACATAGAAAATTACAATTTTCAACGTCAAAAAAGGGCAAAACGTGTTTCCTAACTTCACATTTTCACCCAGGAGTAGCCATGATGGTTTATGGGGTTAGATGGGGGTGTCATAACTGATTTGGATTAGATGAAAGCTACGTTTTTAAAGAAGTATCAAGATTATTGCAGGTCTCGGGAACTAAAAGACGAAATATTCCAAATGACAGCAAAACCAAACGAAACCTTGGAAGAATATGTGGAATGGTTTCAATACAATCTTCAGAGATCTCCATATGCATCTTTACCCTTACCTGATAATTTGTTGAAAACTACATTAATTAGGGGAATGAAAGATCAATGGGTTGAAACATTCAATATTATGGCAAAAGGTTATGTATATCAGGAAATATATGCTAACATCATTGATTTGTGTATCAGGAGTTCGAGGGGCAACACAAGGCTAAAATCAGCAAAACGTGATATGATTACAAGTGATAACAAGACCTCCAATGAAGGTGTGACTCGTGTAGAGATTGGAAACCTACTGGAATATTTTAAGATAGATATACTTGGGACTATAACAACGCAGTTCGACATTATGCAAGCCAAACAAAAGCAAGCAGAAGCAAAGCAAAATTTGGAGTTATTTTTTCCTAGATGTAGGAAGAAACAAAGCCATAAAGAGTGCTCACTAGATGTAATCAAATTTTGCGCCATTTGCACGAAAGATCACCCTACAGAAGGATGTCCCTCGCTTCCTGGCTTAAAATTAGTTTATAAGGAGGCAGAAGAAGAATCAGAAGTGTTATGTCTACTTAATCAGTGCTGACAATGGCAGCCACGACAATTAGGTATGCCAACTGATCCATTTTCTTCTTTTCATCTCCTCAATACAATGCTCAGCAATATAATGGTATGTGGAAAAATCAACCACCTTTCCCCAATTGGTCACAACAGCCATCCCCTACAACATCATGGCCAAATCAAACTAATCAAACTAATTGGCCAAGTTTTCCTTCCTGCCCACCGTTTTGGCAAAACAATACTTATCAAACACAATTTTCCCCCTCTACTTCGCAAAGTCAGGCTTGGCAGTCAAACTGGAAAAGACGTACAAATCAGCCAGCTAGAACAATCCCTCTCTCTCAACCTACATTGCAAGCTCCCTATACAAACCCCTAGACCAACTTAAGACCACAACTCCCAGCCCAGCCCAACCCAAACCCAAACAATGGGCCAGTTCAGTTTGTCCAAATAATGGAACCCCTAGAATTAGAAAATGAACTGACGGAGTGTAATGACCTTCAATTAAGGTCTGGGCGCATAGTAGAAACAGAGAGAAACAATAATATTCATATTGAAGATCCGTTACCTGTAGAACAAACATTACAAAAAGAGAAGGAGGTTCAACAACAAAATCAATAACAAGTAACAACTTCCTCTCCACCGTTCCCAGAACGATTAATCATACCATGCCCATTAGAACATCCTGATTTTGATCTTGTAGGAGAATTAAAAAATTTGTGTATAAAATACCTCTCCTCCAAGCTATCCAAGACATCCCTATATATGCAAAAACCATTAAGGAATTATGCATAAAGAAGCCAAAGAGGAGAACAACCACCAATCCAACTGTCCAAATAGTCGGTACTTTATCTGACTTATTATCAGGAATGGAAACACCCGTAAAATATGAAGACCCAGGAAATCCCATAGTGACAGTGCAAATCCATGGTCAATTGTTTCCAAATGCCTTGGTTGATTTGGGAGTAGAAATAAATATCCTAACAATGACCACCTGTCAAAAACTTGGCATTACATCGCTAGAACCAACAACAACCTTATTGGAACTGGCTGATCGGTCGGTAGTCAAACCAGAGGGTACACTACAAGATGTAATGGTATCTGTAGATTCCTGGGAATACCCTGCCGACTTCCTGGTTATCAATCCAAAGAACCGGCTAGATGGACACCCGTTAATTTTAGGTAGACCTTGGTTCGCAACTGTTGATGCTTATATTGGATGCCGACAAGGCAACATGACAATAACAAGGGGAAACTATGTCAAGAATTTAGCTTTATATCCCCCAGCCCAGCCAAGCCTATCAATAATCAAAACAAGAAAACAACTTGTATCATATCTTATGGAAAATATGAGATCACTTCTAACTATAGAAAATGCTCTTGATTTTAAAGATCAAACAGAGGATGATATCATTAATAGTTTTATTAATAAACCACAAATCAGATCCCATCTACAATGTCACATGATCAAGGCAGCATTTGATAATAAGGAAGAAGAAGATCCTCCGAAAGACATTTCTAATCAAGTAATACCCACTACTTCTGTGTACAATAGTAAGATTGTAGAAATTGATCCGGGAAAAACTCTAAACATTAACAAAAATCTGACTGCTGAACAAGAAGAGAAGTTGGTCCAACTATTGCGGAAATACAAAGCAGCCTTTGCATGGGATTACCCAGACATGAAAGGAATTGACCCTAAATTGTGTACACACCACATCTATATTGATAAAGATGCGAGACCCATTCTCCAACCCCAAAGAAGACTAAACCCTCACCTTAAAGATATTTTGAAAGCTGAATTACAAAAGATATTGGATGCTAATTTCATCTACCCAATATCTGATATCAAGTGGGTCTCTCCATTAGTAGTGGTACCAAAGAAGAACGAAAAGTGGAGAATATGTGTAGATTATCGTGAAATTAAAAGGGCAACCCAGAAAGACCACTTTCCCCTTCCTTTCATTGACCAGGTATTAGACACATTGGCAGGAAAGAAATTCTTTTCCTTCCTCGATGGCTTCAGTGGGTACAATCAAATCCAGATTGCCCCTGAAGACCAAGACAAAACTACTTTTACCTGTCCATGGGGGACATTTGCCTACCGAGTCTTACCCTTTGGCCTATGCAATGCCCCTGTTACATTCTAAAGGGCCATTCTCAGCATCTTTACAGACTTAATAAATGAAGGGCTCGAAGTATATATGGATGACTTCACACCTTATGGGGATGATTTTGAGCCAGCATTAGAAAATTTAGAAAAGGTGTTGCAAAGATGTATTAACACTAGGCTTTGTTTAAGCCATGAAAAGTGTCATATGATGATGAACGAAGGAGTTATCTTAGGGAACTATATTTTAGTAGCTGGAATTCAGGTGGACCCAGCTATAATTCAGATAATTTTTTTAATACCCACACCCACCACACAAACAGAGGTACGTAACTTTCTTGGATTTTCTCGTTATTATAGGATATTTATAGAACATTATTCTCGAATAGCTGCACCTTTATATGCACTAATTGGAAATGTTGATTTTATTTGGATAGATAAATGTGACAATGCCTTCAACGATCTGAAAAAGCTTGTTTCAACAGCCCCAGTGCTGAGGGGCCCAAATTGGAATTTTCCATTCCAAATTTCATCCGATGCCTCAGACACAGCAATTGGAGCAGTACTTGGGCAGGAGGAAGACAAGAAACCATATGCAATCTATCATATTAGCAAAAATCTGTCCCCTGCTTAATTAAATTATACTATGATTGAGAAGGAATTTTTAACTGTAGTACATGTTGTAAATAAGTTTAGACATTATATAACTGGGTATCCTGTAGTACTATATACTGATCACTCTGCCATTAATTTTTTATCAAATAAACCTGTTACAAATGGAAGAGTGACAAGATGGTTGATTTTATTGCAGGAATTCGACATTACAATCAAAGACCGACCTGGAAAAGAGAACCTTGTAGTTGATTTTCTGTCAAGAATGCCAAAGCCAACAGACACGGAAGCAATTTAAGACCACTTCCCAGATGAACATTTTTTTTTTGTTACTGTCAGAACCCCATGGTATGCTGATATAGCAAATTATTTGGCAATAGGTAAACTACCTAAACATATATCTCTTAATGAATGAAAGCAGATAATACAACGTAGTACTCGATTCTCTTGGATTGGGGGCTACCTATTTCACACAGGGGTAGATATGCAAATAAGAAGATGCGTCCGGGAGGATGAGGTATTTTATATTTTGAAATCATGCCATGATGGGCAGTGTGGCGGGAATTTTGTAGTTTGTAGAACTTCCCATAAGGTTCTACGAACAGGCTATTATTGGCCTACCATCTTTAAAGATGCCAAAAAATTTGTGCAGGCCTGTGATAGCTACCAAAGGGTAGGTCACCCTGGGAAGTATGATGAAATTCCTTTGAACCCTCAACTAGTAATTGAACCATTTGAATGTTGGGTGCTCAATTTTTTTGGCCCTATTAGCCCCCCATCAAACCAAAAAACATACATCCTAGTTGCAATCGAGTATGTCACTAAATGGGTTGAAGCAGAGGCACTTTCGAAAGCTATAGAGGACTGTAATACAATTTATTTTCCAAATCTTTGAGCGATATGGCCTCCCAAGGGACATAATCACAGATGGAGGACCGCAGTTTGTAGGTAATAAACTAGATGAAACATTACAAAATTACCACATTCAGCACAAGATTACAACCCCATATCACCCACAGGAAAATGGCCAAGTAGAGAGCACGAACAAAGTGATTGAATCTATATTAACAAAAACACTTGCCTCACACAGACGTGATTGGGCCTACATATTTCCAGAAGCATTGTGGGCATACCGAACAACGTAGAGACCCACTACAGGATATTCACCATATCAATTGGTATTTGGAAAAGAGCCCATATTTTCAATAGAGTTTTAAATTCAGACATTAAGAACACCCCAAAAGGTGGGTCTAGATTTAAATGAAGCCCAAGCCAAAAGACAACAACAAATTAATGAGTTAGATGAAATTAGGCTCTATGCTCTTCAACACACAGCGTTAATTCAACAACAAAGAGAAAAATGGCATGACGCCCTCATCAAAGAAAAGATCTTCCACGAAGGAGACTGGGCACTCCTATATGATTCTAGGTTTCAGGATTTCCCAGGGAAACTCCAGACACGATGGCTCAGACCTTATGAAATACAAAAAGTGCATGAAAATGGCACTATTACATTGACCACCATTGATGGATCTAGACATTCCTTCAAAGTAAACGGTCATCGAGTACGATTGTATCATAAACCGCTTACTTGAGAATCCTTCTACCAACAATTACGGGAAGATTCTACCATGAAAATTCTGGTTGAAGGGGATAACTCCTCCTCGGCACCCATTTATTAAATAATTTCTTTTTTAAATTTTTTACATAAAGATTGTTCATTTATTTGGATTGATTGTTTTATGGAATTTGTTTTTTTCAAACCTCTGTTTATTTCGTTTATTTTGAGTTTTTGTTGTTTATTTCATGGAATTCTGCTTTTTTCAAAATTTCGTTTATTTTGTTTATTTTGAGTTTTTGTTGTTCCTTTCTAAAGGAACAACACTTTTGATGTTCCTTTCGAAAGGAACAGTAGTTTCGTAGATTCTTGTTGTTCCTTTCGGAAGGAACATCATTTCCGTAGATTGTTTCTGCTATTCTTTTTAAAGGAATAGCACCTTTTGAGTGGATTGTTTTTTATTTATTTTAGATCAGAATTTTGAGGATTTATGATGACTCTTCTAAAGGAAAACCTACTATTTATATACAATCATACAAATTAAAGCTTACTGCAATCAGCAAATTAGAAGAAATAGTCATTTTTAGGAAAATTGTTTGGTAATGATAAGAAAAAGGAAAAAGGGACATAATCAATAACACGATTTTGTTGTCTTACTACCACTAAATTAATATGATCGATTATCCTTATCATGATGGTTCTTTCCCATATTTTACAGCTTTCTTTGATTTTTATTTATGGAGTAGGAATAAGGGAATATTCTTTTCTATTGAGATGTTCAAAATTCTTCCACCATCCCTACTCTTAAGGAGTGTTGAGCCATCCTTTATGTATAAGTAGGAAAGTGCTATATGAAAAATAAAAATATTTACATATTTCACTAATAATTTTATGATTTGATAGATGGAGGATAGGGGGTCTCATTAAGAGCCAGCCTACCATGATCATAAGGAAGCAAGTGAAGTGGCATTCCCATCATGGCCACCAAACCAAGGATATGGTCCAATGGAAAATTGAAAAAATTAAGAAGTCCTTGGAACAGGAGGTCTCATCACGAGCCGGCCTGCCCACTTTTCACTTCTTCTCGGTGAATGGCATTTTGATTTATCTGGTCACCAAGCCAACACAATGGCCTCCATTATAACATTTAACAAGCACTCCCTCAGCATAAATAAAGGACAATGGTTCCAAGGGTGAGAAAGCAACTTTGTCAAGGTTATGGATACCTATGGGCAACAGAGCTCTGCTGATGGTATTGGAGTCACATTTATACACATCAATAGTAATATTAAACCATTTTTCCTATATCTCTATTTAAATATCAAATGAAAGTATAAATCCTTATCCTTTGATTTCGAACCTATTATACATGGAAATCATCATAAATCGATCACATTAGTTTGAGTGGGTAATAAACACATCTGTACTTATGTTTATCTTAAGATGTCCCTTCTCCTTATCTTTGAATCATTACAAACATTTCTATATCTATTTACGATTTATCACACGCATTGATTTCAGTAAATGTTATAATTTGATTGAATGTATCATAATTATGCCTGATTTTTCCTGCTGTACAACTGTTGTGCAGTACTTGCCTCTCTTAATTGACGGTCAAGGATGACCTATCATCTTCCAGGGGGGGCGCGGATGTCTGCATGCAGATCAAATCCCGATATTTCTTTACCTATATGCGAACCAAATCCCTGCGTTCTAGAGAATAACAAAAACTTAATGACATTATTCCAATTCACCATGTTGTGATGTTCCATTACAATCACTGTGTGTTTGGAAAGAAGTAACAGTGTGCAGAGACGATGGGAGGATGACCAATTCGCAGTGAGCCGCAAGTGCTAGTTGTTTTTGATGTTGCACGAGAGATTTTGGAAAAATTGGGATGGATTACATATCTCACAAGGATGCAACAACCCCATGAAACAATGGCCACCGAGTTTTTACAGAACTTGCAGGAAGGATACTCCATGGTTAGAGGAAGACAGATAGCTGTAACAGATGAAATAATTGCAGAGGTGTCTGGTATACCAGCACAAGGAACTATATGGACTCAGAAGAAGGTCAGGCTTCAAGAAGCCATGAAAATTTTTCAGGATGACGGACAGACATTGGTCGTTAAAGGCAAAGGAGTTGTGCCAGCATCATTGGGAGAACCATGGACGGAATTGGCCAAGATAGTGTAGGCCTATATAACATGCGACGGAAGGAAAGACGTGGTAAGACCTCACCACCTTAAGTTACTGGCTGTATTAAAATAGAAATGAACTATAAATTTTCCTGCATTTTTAAATTCCTTACTGCATGATATTGCCCGTAGTATAAGAAAAGCTCATCACGCAGACATGGTGGTCAACCACCATTGCCTAATCATATTAATAGTGAGTTGTAGCCTTGCCCACCAACAGCCAAGCTGGGAAGAGTTGATATTCTCCATTGATAGAGGGCTAGCTTTACCTGCCCCAAAATGGAAGAGAATGGCCAGCTTAACAGTTGAGTTGTCAATTTGCAGATAGTCCCTCCGTTCAAAACAAAGTAGGGGAATGATAGAAGGACTTCCGGGTAGTAGTAGCCAGCCCTTGGAATTTCCCATCTCGAAGGATGAACAGCCTCCACAATTGGAACGAGGAAGTCCTCGTACTGATGAAGAAGAGGAAATAGAGGGAGAGATTCACTACTCGGATGAAGAATAAATGAGCCACAACACTAGTGGTGAGAAACAAACCGGTGCAAAAGAAGCAAATAATGAAAAAGAGGAAATTGAAGGAGAAATTCGATATTAGGATGAGGAAGAAGGTAGCTATCATACCTGTGAGGAGGACGAAGATAATCATAGCATTAAAAGAGAAGGAACAGAGCCTCCCGAAAATACTACTGTAAGTTCACCACGAAGCCCTTTACGGGAAGGCCAATTGGCCCAAATTCTGGCCAATATGAGTGACTATGTGAAACCTCATAGCCCTTTGGACCTTAACATTGATATCAATCAGTTGCAGGAGCACTTTGCTGTCAACAAAGAAATAGCTGAAGAATTGCTGGATGAAACAGCAAACCCTAACGAAGTGATAGAGTCAGCTAGGGTTGCTTCCCCTGAAAAGCATGAACAAGAAAAGGAGAACACCAAAGCAATATCCCAACCTGGAAGTTCTCAGGGGATTGTAGAGTCAATTGAGGGTATAATTCCTGAAGAATTTATACAAGGGCATATGAATATTGAAGAAGAACCCCAAGAAGAAAAACAAGAAGAGAACCCAACTGAAGGCATGACTGATGAAGACCAAAACCCTGTTGAGCAAACAGGTTCAGAAAAAGGAACATTCGTTCCATTAAGAAAAAGGAAGAAAGTAATTGAGATTGAAAAGCTTCGAAGGGAATGAATGAAGCTTCAGAGACTCATGGAACAAATCACGCAAACCATTAGGATTCTTAGAATGAAACAAATTCCCAAGCGAGCCCCCAAGAGAAGAAGCATAGCCACCAAGCGAACTTCGAAAAAGATAAAAATGGTCGCTAAGATGAACCCCCAAGTTGCAGAAGCTATGGCTCAGCCTAATTATGGAGATACGGAATAGAAAACAGCTGTTCTAGAGGGACCCACTTCAACTGAAAACATGCAAGCTAGTAGTCAGAATACTTTTAGTGACCCTACATTATCCAGACTCCAGGAGGAGTTGGCACAGGCTCGACTGGAAAGGAAAAATTTGGAAGAAGATACTGTCCTTAGGAGGAGATATCAAGAGTTGCAGCAGCAGATGAAGGCCATCCATGAAGTAAAGGCTGAAGCCCATGAGCAGTGTCGAAAGGAAGAGGAAAAGGCTGAAAAGGTAATGAATCAATTAAAATTAGCCCAGAATCGAATGGACACTCTCTTCTCATTGTACACTGATGTCTTAGCCTATAGATGCCCTGCCAAGAACTATGCTTTATTTTTATTAGAAAGATATTTATAGCTAAAGATTAAGGCAGCTAGGGCAAGAAAATATATAGAGCTAAAAACTATAGATGACTTTGTAACATGCTACAAACTCTATGGGGTAAAGGTACAATGCCTCTTGTGTGAGTTTTATTTGCATAATTTAATATTGGAAAATGATTGTGAGTCAAATCCTAGCCCTTTTGTGGGAGATATCCAATACCAAGCATTTATTTCCTTTTTTGTTAATCAATTAAAGTGGCTTAAAGCCTATAATGTTTTTCAAAGGTAGGAAAATGAATTAGATTTGTTGGTTAAGAGTGAACCTCAGGACCCATTTCAATTTTGGGCTAGGCAGAAGAGTTTGATGACAAAGGAAGGTGTTATCCAAGCATTGGAGCCTATCCATAAATCGATTATCTTGAATGGGATAGATTAGTTCCTATCTATTAGAAACCAGGCTTACATAGCAGCTAAGGTCCGATGGGGAATTTCCAATCGAAATGTGAAAAATAAAGAACCATTTAACTATAAAAACTTTGGGCTAGCTGCAGACCGCTTGGTTTCCTATACTAATCTCATTTTGAAAGAAGGACCATTCTGGCTAGGGTGTAGGTTTCAAATCCCCATTGCATGGTATCCTGCTATAGACTACAAAGCCATTTATGAACTACCTGAAGGAAAAACAGAGAATGTATTCGAAGCATTAGCTACACTACATGGTTTTAGGCCTTTTGATGAAAAACCTTATCCGGCTTATTCTTTAACTGCTATGCATGTGAACTATATTTTTCATGAGGACATGAAAAATATTAAGCAAGGGGGTATGTTGAGCAGTGGAAAAGGTATGAAACCACTGTGTATTTTCTCATTCTTTTACTATAGACATAATCCTTTTTACCTTAGAAAGGTGATTTATTATAATAATTATGGTAGAACTGGAAAAATATATGTTTATTGTAAAAAGATGACTAAAGATTGATTTTTGTTGATAAAAATAGGAATTAGACGAAGTGAACAACTATACAAAAAGCGAGGCTGAGATGAATGCAACTGTTGTTCCTCCAGCGTTAGACCAAATCCTGCCAAAGATAAGGAAATCTGAACGCATCACTAAGAAAAGGAAGGGGACAGCTCGGCTTCGGTCAAAGTAAACCATGTGATAACTAAAAGAAGGGAAGCGGTTGTTCAAGCCTCATCTTATTCCTCGTCTTGTCCATCAGGGTTTGATACATAAGGCAACACCTTTAGTGATTAAAGGGGTCAAAGATTCTTGTATTCAAAACATTTTATTTGTAATATTGTGTTTTATTGACTCTCGTCTTTAGAGAGCGGTCTCTATAATACTTTATGCTTGATTAATATAAAAGATGTGTTTCATTTTATCTCTCAAGTTTTGAAGTAGCCTAGTAGTGTTTCACTGGTGCTAAGGGCCCGGCTCTGGTGGAATTACCTTGTTGTTTGTATTTCTAATCTTTTCTTACTGTTGTGTGAAGTTGTGTTTAAATTCATTATAATTATAGAGTTGATTGATTGCTTTTGGATTGAATACAGATTTGTTGTGAGCATTAACGAACTACACTGCTATTTTATCATTTTCAAGAAGTGTATTCATTGTTTATTTACCTTGCTATCTTTATAAATCTTTGTTGTTCTATATTCAATTCTAGTTGTTGTTCTATTGGTTTATGATTCTTTATGATTGACTGTTTCATAGTATTGGCTGTCGACAGGGCTGAAGTATTAAGATTAGTTGCCTAATTGCGTTAAGTTTAGCATTGCTGTTCAATTCATGTTTGTTTTTCCATTCCTGTTTATTGTTCATTTCTAATTCATAGATTCAAATTAGCAGATAGATTCGTTACAGTTGTTTTGTACGCATAGCAATTATGAGTTGTTGTTCCTTTCCAACTTTTGTTATTAGAGGAAGTTCCTTTCAGTTATTTTCATCAGCAAGTAGTTTGAGTTTGATTTCATTTTGATTGCTTTAAGAACAAGACCACCAACTGTAGAAGACATTGGTTATTGCTTCCAAGTTCCCAGATTGTTTATCTTTCCTCAGTGTGATTTTAGTTGCATCGATTTCTAAGGGAATGAGTTATTACTACTACATCCCTGATCGATGTTTTTCAGATTAGTGTATTTAATATTTCAGAGCATTTCCATTTATGTTACTGTAATTAGATTTATTTACAAGCATCCATTTACTCTTGTATCTAGAATTTTGTACTACATCTTCATATATTTACACATAATTAATTTCAGCCTCAGATAGAGTACACTCTCGAAATAAAAATTCACTCCCGGATTGATAATTAATGTAGGCTAACTAGGTGTTTAAAAGATACCTTTTTATGCTCAACGAGGACATTTTATCCTCACCCACAGAGGTTTCTCAACACTGTCAAATCAAGCACTCCATTGATCTGACCCAAGCACGTCACCGCTTGATGTTTCCATAGCTCATGTGACTACAAAGATAGAATCCACACATGTACTATCTGAGGCTGATAAAGCAACCAAATTTGTTGAACGGATCCATCATGTTCGCCAGTAGGTCCATGAAATCTTTGAAAAATTCAATAAGAAGTTCAACAGAATTTGACTCATCCCATGGAGGAAATCAATGCAATGGGGACCATTGCTTCATAAGGAGTGAGGAATGATCCACATGGATATTAGTGACCACCCACCTATTCCATTTGGATCCCCACAATCAATTCTCTTATTTTTTCAGTTTTAGCACAACTTACTATTTTTAATAATTTTTCAGGTCTTAAACTTCGGGAGCCATTTTGAGCCCCTAAATAACATTTTTTGGGAAAACTAGGAGCAACATGGAAGTTCTGCTGATGTTTCTGTAATTTCCCAAATGGGGAAATTTCTTCTCCATTGGGAATATCTTGAGATATTCCTATTTTCCAATTCCGAGAGTATTAACAATCAACACTGAACTATTTCAAAGATTGACTGCAGGGGCATTTACTGGATATGTCACTTTCATAAGGAAGGATGAGATCCAGAGGCCACTTGGCCCACTAGTAGACTCTGCCAATAGAACTTGTCAAGAGCTAATATTTCCCTTCAAGAAATTTCTGCCACAGCTACCCATGAGGATGTTGTATAAGGAAGCCCATGTGAAAATAAGGCAATCCAATGCTGGGATGCCCTAGAATAAATCTGATAGAAACTCCCTGCAGAATATCAGCTCAAAGAAATAACCCTAATGGGGTTATTCAAATCTCCCACCAACAAGTATACTGAAATAATGCTCAATGAGATAATCTTTAGCAGCATGAAAACTTCAACAAGTAGCAGCAGTGAAATAATGTCACAAATAATGTAAGAAGAGTACAAATATGATATAGAATTTGTATCAGAAAATGTTATATAAAATCCTTGAGGAAAATACCTCTCAAGGTGAGTGCAAATCAACCTCAAAGAAGATATACATGCAATGAAGGAAATACACTGCTACATGCTCCAGCTACTCTATAACTACGCAGTCCATAGGGGAAAATGAATGCAAACTAATATACATATGATGATATAGCAATGAGAGCTCAAATAAAGATGGGGGAGCAAGATCTCAACCCTAGAAAACATTATTACATCAACCCTCTGAGGGATTGGCTAGAATACATAAAAGACCAAAATGTCGAAGTAGCTGGGCAACTACTGCAGCTCAAATATAATACGACATGGAAGAGGATGGGAAATGTTGCAATAGATGTGCAAACCTCTTCCAATGATCTCCAAAAGGAAAGGGGTTGATCCCCTTACTGAAATCTGCACGCAGTAGTGTACAAAATGAAACCCTTTTGCAAGCCACCTCTGAAAATAATGTTGTAAGGGAAGGAGACTGCACTGGGCATGAGAGAAAACATATGGCCCAATGCAAAAATCTACAATAGAAGCTCCGAGATCTCCTTTTTTGATCTCCTAGAGAAAGAGATGGCCTCTCTTCTACAAAACAACTCCGGAAATGTGATGATGAAGGTCCCTCACTGCAACACCAACAACTCCAGCGTTCTCTTGCTGCAAGAATAACACAGTAGCTACAAATGACTTCTTTGGCCTCAAGCCATGATGTAAGGAAGATGAAGAAAAATATCTCCATGGCATCCCATGGAAGAGAAGGGAATTCCTAAATAGGAATCCCTCTTGTGCTAAGCAGCACAACATTGAAGAGAGCTTCAACTTTGAATTCTATCTCTAAAGAATATCCTCAACAATGGATCTCCTTCATATTTTATGCAAGGCATGCATGGACCCCACTCACATTAGGGTTTCTCTCATTTCAAATTTCCCTCCATCCAACTACGCAATCTTCTTGTGCAAGCTTCCCCCCTTTGGGTATGTTGTTGACTTGGTCAACCATGGCCTAGCTCACTTGCTTTTGGCCCTTTTCACACTTGGGGCTGCTAACTTAAGCCACTTAAGTGACTTTTTTCACCTTAGGAGTGTTAATTGAGTTGCTACATGGGTTCCCTCACCCATTTTATTCCTTTTATTAAAATAAAAGCAAGATTAATGTTCCAAATACTTTATTGCAAAATTTGGAACATTACAGTCCTCCCCTCTCGAAACTTTCTTGTCCTCAAGCAAGAGCAAGGATGAACTGCAAAAATTCCTCCACTCAAGGCATGGAGTCTAAAATATCCTCATGTAGATCCTCCATCCTCAAGCAATCAACCAAGCAAAATGAGTCACCCTCCAACTAGGAAACTCCTGAAAGTACTCTTCCACCTTGTGCTCATGAGAAATAGGTGGGCTGAATTTCGGAACTTGGTAAGCTTCATAGCCTACCCCACGTTGTCCTCTTCTCCACTTATGATGGATGTGGAGTGAAATCTGAACTTGGGTTGCAATAGTGTTGCCTTCAAGAGGCAAGATGAAGTCTAGATCCCCAAGGACCTCTCCTCCAACGCTGCAAATCAAGTTGGTCCAAATCATCTCATATGTGATGAGTTGGAATTCATCCACATATGGGCATCCAAGCAATCATATGGTTCACCTCATGGAAAAACAAATGGCTGAACATGGTGACCATATCATCTCTCATACTCCTCTTGGAGCATGTGCTCCAAAAGAAATGGAGGTCTTTTCTCCCAAGGGGCACATCCACCCAATGAGGCTCTTCCTCCTCATGATACATATGGGGATGCTACTGATATATGGGTGAAACAAATGGCCTTCATGAGAGAACCAAGCCACCCCATCAATCTACAAACCATGAAATGCCTCCTCCCAAAATTTTGAATTCTCCAAATAACTCCTCCCACATGAAGGAAAGAGATGAAGCTTGGCAATCATGGGCTGCCCATTGCTTCTCCTGAAACATACAACATGCAAATTAGGGAGAATCATACTCCTAATGGGCATCTTCAATTTATTTCCCTCTATTAGCCCCTTATAAATTTCTTGAAAAGCAAGCAAGGGGCTAATTTGTTTCATAAGCCTGCCAGGAATACATTTCCTTTGAAAACACATCATCCTTGCAGCCTTTTCCTGTTCCCTACCTTGTGACTGTTTCCCTCTATTGTTCTCAGTCAAAGGACCTTGCTGATAAGGAATTATGCTCCTAAGAGCTTTGTTCTGCCCCTTATACCCTTGCCAAATACTGCATTTCCCCCCCCTTTATTCCTTTCCTCAAAGTCCCCTTTCTTCCCCCTAATTCCCCCTTTCCATCCTAGAAATCCCCTCTAAAACATCCCTACTCCCTTTGTTTATGCCTAAATCCCCCTCATTCCCCTATCGTTACCCTTGGCTGGCATTAAAATTCTTTAGAACGAGCCAAAAATCATATTTTCTTCATGGTTTGGGCCTAGCCTCTTTCGGCTTAGCCCCCACACTTTCTCCTCCCACAGAACCCTGTGTTATAACCAAACGCTGGCCTGAAAGGTGCTAATCTCCAATATATATCGGGAGCGCTCCTGGCCATCGATCTTTATAGATCGGACGGCGATGGTTAATACACAGTGTTCGTGTTTCACCCATTCAAACCCCCGATCACGCCATCACCGTACATTTACCCGCAGATCTAACGGTTCGGAGTTTACCCGTCGGTGGTCCCCGCATCGCACTATTTCAAAACCACCTAGTATCTATCACACCGCCTTCGAGCGGTAGGTGGTATTTTCTCATTGCCCAGCAATTCCATACAACATTCGGTGTGTGGCTCCTGTACGACTCCAAAACCGCCTGCTCATCGCGCATTATCTTTCGGTACAGGATGCACAGCGATATTCACGTCAGCCGTCAGATCTGCCCTTGCTCATCCAACGGTCATCGCTCGACGAATTTGCGCAGTGTTTAACCCATAGTCTCCATACTCCTGGCCCACCGTTCGTCGTCCTCCACTGCATTTTCAACCGTCGATCTCCTCTTAGATCCGATGGTCTAGATTATCTCCCAGCTGTTGACTCTTCCGTCGTCGCCCAGTCCCGCCACGTCACCTCCACGTGTCTCACCGTACAGTCACCCCTCCCGTTTCGTATATTTGTTCATAGGTCGAGTTTATTAAGGTTTTTCATTTAAATCTCCTCTGTGCTCTGCCATTAAGGTTTCCCTCCATCATTCCTCTCCAATTTTTCTGCCATTTCACCAGTCGCACGACCATTTTCATCACCCGCACATCATCCGACCCCCCCCTCCCATTGTTTTATTAACCTATGTTCGTATTTTTTAGGGTTATCAGAGGTGAAAAATTGCCATGGTTCATATGTACTATTTCAATGTCGTGCTGCACAGAAGAAATTAAAATCTGGAAGCTGGTACTACAATAGAAATTCCCGAAAATGGTAGCGGTGGCATAAATATTATCCCAGTACAGTTCAACCTCCGCAAGAAACCTATCCGTCACCATTAAAGCCCAGATTTTGCAGATCGAGATATTTATGGAGCTGTGAAGAAAAACCAGCTAATGATCAAGGATTTCAGCGTTCAGAATTGAAGGTTTTGAGCCTTAATACAACGTTTCAAAGGCAAAGCACCATATCAACGATCCTGTGGATCATGCAGAAAGTACAGCACGCAGAAATCAATGCATATCAGGGGTTTCTACATCAGCAGAATTTTTTTCCTCCATGAAGGATAGAGCGCCCATGCAGTGTTCAATCTATGCCGTGTTCTGGAGAGATTTTCTACCCTGAAAACAGTTCTGGTACTATCAGAGCATTTATTTCATCAGTATGGTAGACTTCTTTATCATTCATTTATATTTTTTTTATTCACCAATAGCACCACACAGTACTGCAGTCAGAGTAAATCAGAGTTATATCAGAATAGTCTGAAGACTGAAGAAGATCATTTTTTCACCCAAAGAACACCAAATATTAATGCACAGGATTTATACAGAATGGGCTTCGGCCCTCTTTCTTTTCAAATGTTTTAATGTTGCATTTAGTTCTTCACCTACCTCCTCTACTCCTCTGGAGCTATAAATTCATGAAGAAACTCATTGTAATGGTTGTTGATCAGTTATCAGAGAACTGTAAGTAGTTTCGTTTGAGACATAGTCTCTGTGTAGAGTTTTAAGATAGGTTAAGGAATATGTTTTCAGAATGAGTATTCAGCTATTGGCAATGTTGTACTTGATTGGTATTTTTGTTTAATATGACAAGCACATTTATTTGGATCCTGATCTGAAGCAGCGATGATGTTTTACTATCTTTGTGTTTACATTCATTTCATTTCGTTTCTACTGGCTTGCATCAGAATATTGGCATAGGATTTACCCTTGATAGGTACTCTATGTTTCTACTCTCCTTGCCATTGATGTTTCTCTTCTGAATGTATTATCTAAGAGATGATTTCAGTTGGTTTAACTAGTGTAGTGGATGTTATTGCCTGCTCTCTGATGTATGAATTAAATGATTTCAGTTCTTTGATATTTCTTGTTAAGGATTTAGTTGGAAGATTTGGGAACACTGGGGATTAGAGTTATCCCTGTCCACTAGGATCCTTGTTCGACCAGCTAGTCTTTAACTTTGTGCTCTGAATCTATTTTATCTCCTCCTTTCCTATCATTCCATATCACACAATCATCTTCAAGATCCTATGTTTTAGATGACTAGCCCAATTGAAAGCCTGCCTATTGATTAGCAAGCAAATCCTTTCCTGACTCCATTGCCCAATGGTTTTGAATATTTCCTAGAATAATTCACCTCTGCCCTTTTTCCTCTTTGCTCATCCTAGTCTTACACTGAATCCTTATTTCCTGGTAACCATCAACCTAACAAACAAATCAAACAAACAAACCCCGTGCCTATAACTAGTCTAATATCTCAAACTCTGAGCTTCATAGACGTAAATCCTTTGCTCAAATAGAGAGATCCCTCTCTGGACCCAGGAGGGCTAGATCCTGAGGTCTAAAAGTGGTTTGATGTTGTCTCATCTTTTGGTCTTGCCAATCTGGCCAAAACATGGGAACCCCAACATAATGGCGACTCCATTGGGGAACTTTCTGAGTTTTCCTCACCTTACTAGATCATAGAGCCTTAGAAACCTACAATCTCTGGTTAGGTTGGCAGTTAAGCATTCCTATTCACATATCAACCTCTATACCATTTTTTGTGTTTGTCCCATACTCTTGGATAGAGTCTGGAAAGGGCCAGGTAGCCTCCAGATCTCACACTCTTTCAGAGGTGACATATATGGTAAACGCCCTCCCAGTCAATCTCTGGTTAGAGTTTGCTATGTTTGGAAGATATCCTTGAAAGAGGACATCTCATAAGAACTGTGGTGGACAATGTACCCCCCAAAAAACATCTCGAACCTTCCACCTGGCGACTCCATAGTTCCTAAACGTTTTAAAGACTCCACTGGTGATTAGTAGACCTGTTGATTATCTTGGTTCACATTAGACTCCACTGGAAGACCAGCCTCCATAACAACATCAACCACAGTATAAGTAACAAGTAGGGCTATGCTGCTGGTCAGAAAACAACATTCTGGCTTCTAGAACCATTCATACAAGAGCTTACCCTAACCCAGACCCACCTGAAATAATTGACAACCCTGAGAGTATCCTCAAGGGAGCTCATGTACCTAAAAGACCAACTATTTCCAGCCACCTCCATAGATCTAATTCTGCACCAGAAGATCTTACAGCTCTATCACACATTCATCTTGACCTAGACCTACCTAACATATTACCTAGAAATAGGTCATTCAGTATCTTAGACCAGCCAGACCCTGAACTTCCTGATTCACCATAGCAAAGTGGTAGGCAACTAGGGAATAGACATACCCCTCCTTCTACACCTCCTGATATACATTTCATACAAAACTTGGGGCTCAGTCACCCTAGATCTTCTCATCAACTTTCTGCTAGTCATAACATCCTTGTCATCCATATACCTACTGCCCAAGTCAATCCTTTACCTCATCAAAACATCATCATGGCAGCCTCGTATGCACCTCTGGTTTTACCTCAGCCTCTAGTACCCTTACCCAATGATTATCAGTCAAAGATCCAACACTTCACTGCAAAAGAGTCCATCACAGCCCAGCAACATGTAGATAAGATGGAAGATTCCTTTGATTACATGGAAATTGATGATGATACAGTCAAAATGAGAATCTTTTCCCAGAGCTTAGGGGGTGATGTGAAGAAATGGTTTAAGGGCCTACCTCCAGATAGCATAAATGACCTCCCAGATCTATATCAGACTTTCATAAACAAATGGGAAGCTAGGGCAAATCCTTGCCAACTCCTAGCAGAATACATGAACCTCAAAAGAAACGTAGGAGAGAGTGTCCATGATTACACAACAAGGTTTAACAGCATTTACAATGCCCTCCCTCCACATATGAAACCTCCACAAGGCATGGCCCTAGCAAAATACCATAAAGGCTTTGATGCTGACATGGCCTATGAGCTTAGGGATAAGGAATACAACACATTGGAGGACATGCAGAAAGGAGCAGTGAATATAGAAGCCAATCTGATTGAGAAAAGAGAAAGACTAAGATCTAAGAAAAGGGTAACATATAGAGATGACGTTGTAGCTTCCACATCAGATCCAAATTATGATAGGTTATCTAAAAACGTGGAAAGACTACAGCAAATGATGGAAAATATGGTTGTCACAGTTAGCAATCAGAACAAAAACCATAACCAGAACTAGAACATTAGAAGAAACAATAACACTCCCAACAGACAAAGAGAATCAGATCAACAAGTTATTCCCCCATTCCAAGAGAACTTTCTTGATGAAGATGAGGGAATCATAGAAGAGTCTGAGGGAAACACAATTAATATGTTTGAAACAGAGGATTCAATCCATAACTGTTACTCATAGGAAGATCAACCCTCACCCTCTGGTTTGGAAGAGGAATGGTTATAATCTGAAGACTACAGGTTAGGGTTTGAGAATGCCATGATGCAGGTCAGAGAGCAATATGAACTTAGGAGTAAAAGGAGCTAGGAAACTGCCAAACCAAAAGCTTCTGAGGTCACCATCAAGAAAAGGCCTGAGAAAACTTCTAAAGCAACTACTGAAAGTAACAAATCATCAGCTGAGAGTTATGGAAATAATAAATAAAAGGACAACCAAAACACTGATACACAAGGTAAACCAGCTAGCAGCACTAGCACTAAAGTTAGTGCTCCTGATAAAATTGTCACAAACGCTATACATAACGAGAATCAACACACTGATTCAGCCACTAAGGCAGTGGCTAACAAAACAGAGTTGAGCATTCCCAAGAGTCAGTCCACTTTCAAGTTAGAGAGTGAGATTGAAAAAATTAAAATCTTTGTCCGACTCTCTGAGCTGGCCACTCAGGATGTATATAGAGGCCAAATTTTGAAAGCATTGAATTTAGGAGAGAACAGTGACACTGTAAATCTGAGTGATGATCAACCTTCCCTTCTATCTGGTCCAAAGATAGAAGGGAAGTTTAAGGAAGGGGTAGTGCCCCCTTTTTATATCAGTCTTAATATCCATGATAAGATCCTCCATAATGCAATGCATGATTCTGGAGTATCACACAACCTAATGCCTAAAGTGGTAATGGAAAGGTTGGGCCTAGAGATAACCCGTCCCCATAAAGACCTATACTCATTCGACTCTAGTAGAGTAAAGTGTCTTGGCCTGATCAAATATTTATGTGTGAGCCTTACTCAGATTCCTGCTAAGTGTATGGTCATGGATTTTGTGGTGGCAGATGTGCCACCCAAATATGGCATGTTATTATCAAGATCATGGGAGCCAAGCTGCAAGGAACAATGCAGATGGATGGGGCTTATGCCACGATCCCGATCTTTGGTCAACTTAGAAGACTGTACAGGGAAGCACAAATGAAATTCCTGGTTAGTAGCCCTGAAAAGCCTGAAAATTATCCTCTATATTCTGTACATACAGACCTAGATTCCTTTATCTTCTGCAACGATGAATCTTGGGAGGACCAAAATCTGAAAACGTAGATATAAGCAAAGGTACACAGGATGAAACAGGGCCAATGGACTTCAACATAATGGCTACCCTAGACTCAGAAAATGAAGATGTAGAAAACCTTGAACAGTGCATTGAAACAACAACGCAAATTGAACCGAAAACAGAACACAGTCAGCCAACTAGTCACCTCTCTGACTTCCATATCCATAATGAAAAACTAAACAGCCCACAGCCTAGTGTGGACTCTAGAACGCAACATAATGGTGAACCCAGATGTAGGGAAAGGAATGATAACAAAAATGAGAGCGAATCCCTGTGGGAAATGAGTTTCGATGGGTCATGCACAAGAAGAACTGCTGGGGCAGGAGTATGGATACATAACACAGAGAGTGATTATGCAGAGAGCCATGCCTGTAACCTGCACTTCAAATGTACAAACAATGTTGCAGAATACGAGGCCCTCATCCTAGGCTTGAACCTATTGAGAAAGTTTGGAGCCCGTAGGATAACTGTGCATGGGGACTCTGATCTGATCATTAAACAGGTGAATGGTGAATACACAGCAAAACATCCTAGACTGAGAGCATATAGGAATGACACTATGGATCTACTGAAAACGTTTGTGGAATATGAATTAGTGTTCATTCCTAGGGGTCAAAATGTCATTGCAAACGGATTAGCTTGCCTAGCCAGTTCCTACTCCAAGACTCCCAGTGACCAACAGATCATCATTCAGACCAAATTCATACATGTTGTGCCAGACAATGAAAAATATTGGCAGGTTTTTGAAGGAGACAAACAGATTGAAGATTTCCTGGTAGGCAGAAACGAGTTTGGATTTTCTGATTCAGACTCCAAATCTGACAATAGCCGCCTAAGTGAAGAATCCCAGATGAGGAAGAAACACCCTGTAACATAGAAATAAACTCTTTAGATGAACAGACTAGAAATCCAGAGGGAAAATGTGAAAATGCGGATAGTGAAGAAGTAGAGGTGCTACAGGCCAATGATAAGAATATACCTTGAGGCCTGGCACCCTTAGAAGACCTCTTTGACTTTGATGATGTAGCAAAAAATCCCACTATATAACATGCAGACTCTGACGTGGAAGAATGCAACATAGGCACTGAAGACAAACCCAAAACGATTAAACTGGCTAAGAATTTACCGGCAGACATGAAGAAAAAATACATTGACCTTTTCAAGGAATTCATTGATGTGTTTGCCTGGAGTTATGAAGACTTAAAGGCCTATGACACAAACATCATTCAGCACAAAATACCCTTGAAAGAAAATCAGAAACCCTTCAGACAAAAGCTTCGCAGAATCAATCCAAAACAATTGCCCGCAGTTGAAAAAGAGATTAAGAAGATGTATGAGGCAAGTATAATTATACCTCTGAGGTTCTCTGATTGGATATCAAACTTAGTGGTTGTGAGGAAGAAAACAGGGGAAATCAGATTGTGTATAGATTTCAGGAATCTTAATAGAGCCTCACTCAAAGACAATCACCCTTTGCCAAAAATGGAACATATTCTTCAGAGGGTAGTAGGTTCTAAGAGGATTTCCCTGCTAGATGGTTTTTTAGGTTACAACCAAGTCCTACTAATCCTAGAATACCAACTCAAAACAGCCTTTACCACTCCATGGGGTACCTTTATGTATGTGAAGATGCCCTTTGGACTGATGAACGCTGGGGCAACCTTCCAAAGCGCGATGGACATAGCTTTTTCAGATGAGATAGGGCACTTCATTGTTATTTAATTATATGACATAACAGTCTATTCCAAGACTGAAGAAGAACATCTGAAACATCTGAGAAAAGTATTTGAAAAATGTAGAAGGTTTGGTCTGTCACTAAATCCTAAAAAGACAGTATTTGGGTTGCAAGAAGGAAAGCTTCTTGGCCACAATATATCCAAAAGGGGGATTAGGATAGACCCATAGAGAGTTGAGGGAATACTACAGATCACACACCCAAGAAACATCAAAGAGTTACAGTCCTTCATTGGGAAAATCAACTTCCTTAGGAGATTTATCCCAAACCTGGCTAAACACCTTAGGAATATGACTAACATGCTGAAGAAAGGTGTGGGAGTTAAATGGACTGTTGGAGCTAAACAATCCTTTGAATCAGTGAAACTTGCACTCACCCAAGCTCCCGTTTTGATCAACTCATATTTCTCAAAAGACTTCCTGATCTTTTCATTTGCCTCTGAGCACACAGTGGCTACAGTCTTGCTACAGAAAAACACAGAGGGAATGGAGCAGCCAATTGCCTTTTTCAGCAAAGCACTTAGAGATGCACCCTTGAAATACAACATAATGGAGAAATAGGCCTATGCTCTGATTAAGGCCTTGAAAGACTTCAGGGTGTACATATTTCATTCTCATACCATAACTTATGTGCCCAACATCATAGTCAAAGATATACTATCCCAAGACCCAGATGGGAAAAGGGGCAAATGGATCATTGTGATCTTAGAACACGACCTTGAGATAAAACCCACCAAACTGATTAAAGGTCAGGGCTTAGCTAAATTAATGGCTGAATCAAACTTACAAGCCCTAGACATTAACATGATAAATACCTTGGATGAGCAACAAGAATTGCCTGATCCCATTGTTGAGGAAAAATTTCAGAGCTCTCCTTGGTATTCTGGCATTCTATATGTGCTTACGCACCTCAGCGCCCCACCCGAACTATCAAAGACCAAGGCCAGATTCTTAAACCTAAAAGCCAGAAACTACTGCATTTTGAATGAAAACTTATACTGGAAGAATCCTAATGGCCTATTGCTTAAATGTTTGCCTGAAATAGAGGGAGAGAGGATTAAACCAGAATTCCATGCTGGAGAATGTGGAGGCCACTTGAGTTGGAAAGCCACTGTAAACAAAATACTCAGAGCTAGCTACTATTGGCCCACACTCTTCAATGATGTCCATAAAATGATAGCTTCCTACCACAAATGCCAGATCTTTGAAGGAAAAAGAAAACTCCTCCCTTTACCCCTACAACCCATCACTGTTGAAGGTCCCTTTCTGCAATGGGGCCTTGATTTCATAAGCGAGATTCACCCTGCTTCTTCTGCACAACACAAATGGATCCTAACAGCCACAGACTACTTCACTAAGTGGATAGAGGCCATACCCACTAGGAATGCCACAGATTCAGTCATCATTACTTTCCTAGAAGGTCACATCCTCTCTTGGTTTGGCTGCCCAAGGAAAATAATCATTGATAATGCTACTACTTTCAAATCCAAGAAGATGGTTGATTTTTGTCACAGGTATCAAATATAACTTGGTCATTCAACTGCCTATTACCCTCAAGGTATTGAATTAGCTGAATCATCAAACAAGAGCCTGGTGATCATCATCAAAAAGCTGTTGGAAGAAAACAAAAAGTCATGGCATAACAAGTTAGTGCATGCTTTGTGGGCTGACAGGTTTACAACAAAGAAGTCCATTGGCATGTCACCATTTCAACTTGTCTATGGTATAGAAGCAATATTCCCTACCAGCCTTGGGATACCAGTGATCAAGTTGGTCCAGGAGATTCAAACAGGAGAAGACAGTATGGTGAGGAGAATAAACTAGATGATTCATCTCCAGCAAACAAGGGAAGAGGTCTACAACAGAGCAGTGAAAGTTCAGGAGAATATAAAGAAATTGTTTGACAAAAGAACCAAAGCTGCTGATTTCAAAATTGGAGATAAGGTTCTGAAGTGGGACTCAAGAAGAGAGGATAAAGGAAAGCATAGCAATTTTGACAGTTTGTGGCAAGGTCCATACATCATCCAGGCCACTGTGGGTCCAAATGCCTTCTTTCTAAAAGAATTAGATGGTACAGAGCTATTTGGGGGTCCTGTCAATGGTAGGATGCTCAAACACTACCACTGCTGATTTACAATTTCCAGTTTTCATTTCCATTGTACATACCATTGCAGTTTTTCTTTAAAAAAAAAAGAGAAAATGTTTCAAAAGATAGAGGAAAGGGATAGGTTCAGACATGCCTAAAAAATGAACCCCTGATGTGCAAAGATTGGCTCTAATAAGCTCAAAACCTGAGCCAAAGAAAGTAAAAAAGCTGGTCCTAACATGCCTAAAATCTGGACCAGCAAAGAAGAAAGGAGGATCATCTCTAACATGCCCAAACCAGAGCTGAAATGAAGAAAATAAGTGACTCTAACATGCTCAAAACTTGAGTCATAAAGAGAAGAAGGATATTTCAAGTTTCAGATCCCAAGCCTTCACATTTTTGTTTTCAGTTTTCTGTAAATTTTGTCCATGAGCAACTGTCTTTATGCCTTGGATCCACAGCAAGTCAGACAGTCTAATCCTGGCTTGACTGTTTTTCAATTTCTATCGTAAAATATACAAAAGAAATCTGCTGGAAAGTTTAATCCCAGCAGATATTAGATTAGGTAGAGAAACATATGAGACCAACAGTCTAATCTGGTCTCATGGAGCAATAAAGGTAGAAATAGAATAGGTTTATTTTTTGTTTGCAAAAATAAAATGATGTAAAGGGTCCGCTAGCTCAAATGCACCCTAGAAGAAGAAGAAATGGTAGGATTGTAGTATGGGTAGGTAGTTTGTTGGGAAAGTTTTTCTGTTGTTGTAATGTCTTCATATTGTGGCAGCTGATTTAAAGAAAGAAAGGGATGTGCCAAGCAACAAGAATCTGGCCTACTCCAAAGATCTACTCTCTGAATTCTTAACTCCTTCAAGAAGAATCCATCCCCATGTGGAGCCACTGTTAGCCCCTTATAAATTTCTTGACAAGAAAGCAAGGGGCTAATTTGTTTCATAAGCTTACCAGGAATGCATTTCCTTTGAAAACACATCATCCTTGCAGCCTTTTCCTGTTCCCTGCCTTGTGACAATTTCCCTCTGCTATTCTCAGTCAAAGGAACTTGCTGATAAGGAATTATGCTCCTAAGGGCTTTCTTCTGCCCCTTATACCCTTGAAAAATACTGCATTTCCCCCCCCCCTTTATTATTTTCCTCAAAGTCCCCTTTCTTCCCCCTAATTCCCCCTTTCCATCGCAGAAATCCCCTCTTAAACATCCCTACTCCCTTTTTTTATGTTGAAATCCCCCTCATTCCCCTATCGTTACCCTTGGTTGGCCTTAAAATGCTTTAGAACGAGCCAAAAATCATATTTTCTTCATGGTCCGGGCCTAGCCCCTTTCGGCCTAGCCCCTGCACTTTCTCCTCCCACAGAACCCCGCGCTATAACCAAACACTGGCCTGAAAGGCACTAATCTCCAATGTATGTTGGGAGTGCTCCTAGCCGTCGATCTTTATAGATCGGACGTCGATCGTTAATACACAGTGTTCGTGTTTCACCCGTTCAAACCCCCGATCGCGCCATCGCCGTCCATTTACCCGCAGATCTAACGGTTCATATTTTACCCACCGGTGGTCCCCGCAGCGCACTATTTCAAAACCCTCCTAGCCGTCGATATTTATAGATCGGACATCGATCGTTAATATACAGTGTTCGTGTTTCACCCATTCAAACCCCCGATCGCGCCATCGCCGTCTATTTACCCGCAGATCTAACGGTTCGGAGTTTACCCGCCGGTGGTCCCCGCAGCGCACTATTTCAAAAACACTCGGTATCTATTGCACCGCCTTTGGGTAGTAGGCGGTATTTTCTCATTGCCCAGTGATTCCATACAGCATTCGACATGTGGCTCCTGTACGACTCCAAAACTGCCTGCTCATCACGTGTTATCTTTCGGTACAAGACGCGCAACGATATTCACGTCAGCCGTCAGATCTGCCCTTGCTCATCCATTGGTCATCGCTCGACGAAGCTACGCATTGTTTAACCCATAATCTCCGTACTCCTGGCCCACCATTCGTTGTCCTCTGCCGCATGTTCAACCGTCGATCTCCTCTCAGATCCGATGGTCTAGATTGTCTCCCCGTTGTTGACTCTTCCGTCGTCACCCGGTCCCGGCACGTCACCTCCATGTGTCTCACCGTACATTCGCCCCTCCCATTTCGTATATTTGTTCATAGGTCAGGTTTATTAATTTTTTTCATTTAAATATCCTCTGCACTCCGCCATTAAGGTTTCCCTCCATCATTCCTCTCCATTTTTCCGCCATTTCACCAGTCGCACGACCATTTTCATCACCCGCACATCATACGACCCCCCCCCCCCCCCAATTGTTTTCTTAACTTGTGTTCGTATTTTGCAGGGTTATCAGAGGCGAAAAATCGCCATGGTTCATATGTACTACTTCAATGTCGTGCTGCGCAGACAGAATTAAATATGGAAGCTGGTACTACAATAGAAATGCCCGAAAATGGTAGCGGCAGCATAAATATTATCCCAGGATAGTTCAAATTCCGTAAGAAACCTATCCAGCACCATTAAAGCCCAAATTTTTCAAATCGAGATATTTATGGAGCAGTGAAGAAAAACCAGCTAATGATCAAGGATTTCAGTGTTCAGAATTGAAGGTTTTGAGCCTTAATACAGCACTTCAGAGGCAAAGCACCAGATCAATGATCCCGTGGATCATGCAGAAAGTACAGTACGCAGAAATCAATGCATATCAGGGGTTTCTACATCAGTAGAATGTTTTTCCTCCATGAAGGACAGAGCGTCCACGCAGTGTTCAATCTATGCCATGTTCTGGAGAGATTTTCTACCCTGAAAATAGTTCCGGTACTATCAGAGCATTTATTTCATCAGTGAGGCAGAATTATTTATCATTCATTTATCTTTTTTTTATTCACCAATAGCACCACATAGTACTGCAATCAGAGTACATCATAGTTATATCAGAATAGTATGAAGACTGAAGAAGATCATTCGTTCACCCAAAGAACACCAGAGATTAATGCACAAGATTTATACAGAATGGGCTTCGGCCCTCTTTCTTTTCAAATGTTTTATTGCTGCATTTATTTCTTCACCTACCACCTCTGCTCCTCTGGAGCTATAAATTCATGAAGAAACTCATTATAATGGTTGTTGATCAGTTATCAGAGAAATGCAAGTAGTTTCTTTTGAGACACAGTCTCTGTGTAGAGTTGTAAGATAGGCTGAGGAATATGTTTTCAAACTGAGTATTTAGCTATTGGCAATGTTGTACTTGATTGGTATTGTTGTTTAATATGACAAGAAAATTTCTTTGGATTCTAATCTGAAGCAGTGGTGATGTTTTCCTATATTTTTGTTTACATTCATTTCATTTCGTTTCTACTGGCTTGCATCAGAATATTGGCATAGGATTTACCCTTGCTAGGTACCCTATGTTTCTGCTCTCCTTGCCATTGATGTTTCTCTTTTGAATGTATTATCTAAGAGATGATTTCAGTTGGTTTAACCAGTGTAGTGGATGTTATTGCCTGCTCTTTGATGTATGAATTAAATGATTTCAGTTCTTAGATATTTCTTGTTAAGGATTTAGTTGGAAGATTTGGGAACACTGGGGATTAGAGTTAGCCCTGTCCACTAGGATCCTTGTGCGACCAACTGGTCTTTAAATTTGTGCTCTGAATCTGTATTATCTCCTCCTTTCCTATCATTCCATATCACACAATCATTTTTAAGATCCTATGTTTTAGATGACTAGCCCAATTGAAAGCTTGCCTATTGATTAGCAAGCAAATCCTTTCTTGACTCCATTGCCTAATGGTTTTGAATATTTCGTGGAATACTTCACCTCTTCCCTTTTTCCTCTTTTCTCATCCTGGTCTTACACTGAATCCTTCTTTCCTGGTAACCATAAACCTAACAAACAAATAAAAAAAACAAACCCCGTGCCTATAACTAGCCTAATATCTCAAACTCTGAGCTTCATAGACGTAAATCCTTTGCCTATATAGAGAGATCCCTCTCGGGACCTAGGAGGGCTAGATCCTGAGGTATAAAAGTGGTTTGATGTTGTCTCATCTTTTGGTCTTGCCAATCTGGCCAAAACATGGGAACCCCAACACCCTCCTCCAAAACAGCGCTTCCTCTTAATGGCGTTCCACCAGCATCACATGGAAGCATAAACTTATGAGAGCAAGGAGGTGAAATATAGTTCCATGTATGGAACCAGCACAGGGCATCATTGGCCTGCCTCAAAATAGAAGGTAACAAGTTTCCTTTCAGCCACTTGTTTGCTGCCACATTCATCCTGCAAGAAGTGATCATGAAAACAAGATTTGGTTCCAAGGGTGCACACTAAAACTATGTGGCTTTCCCCCAAAAACCATGCATAAGATGGCCATCATTCTTGATGAAATAAACCAGAAGTATAGCCAAACATCATGTACAAGAAGGAAGGATCCTCCTTGATATAACATGCTGATCATAAAAACAAGAGAGTGCCAAATATAAAGCAAATGATTACCTCCCTTATCATGTACTTTGGCCTTTGAGCTGAAATGGCTCAAGTGAAGTGTCCCCCTTACTGCAACATAGTAGGGGAGTGGTTGTGCCAACCATCTCATCATCCTTGGGCTATTCATCTAGACATATGCTTATGTGCATCCATTAGAAAGCCCTGCCGAGTGGACTCCTCCATCAATGAAGAATATGCATGAAAATGCATGAAAGAAGAATCCATAGACATTGCATGTAGATCCCTCATCTTGTGCTTGTGCAACCAAGCCAAGGAATTCAAAATGTAGTGAGGAGTGCTTCCCTCCATTACTCCTTCAGGCTCATCATCTACATGCTTCCAAAGTATATCACTTGTGAAGTGGCCTTGAGAACACTCCAACAAGTAATCCAAGCTCTCAAGTGACAGCGCTGCTAGCCTTTGGAGTAGGGCCACTGTCAACTCAAATATCCCCTCTTTGATGTGAATATTTTCCAAAGACTCCTCCCATGCTGCTGCAAATGTAGAGCTCCTCCCATGAAGAAGGTGTTGCTTCGACATCCAAGATGAAAGAGCAATCCTCTTACACTATGTTAGTGCCTCCTCTTGCTCCCACAAAATTCAAACAAAATCTGAGAAACAAGAATGTTTGCTACTCCCCTATACTTCCACCACACCCAATCTAAAATGGGAACATAATGAGTGGAAATAGAAATGCCATACCATCATGATGCACCCATACTCTCCTTTTTGTTCATCAGGAGCAATAATTGTGAAATGATCCTGGGACCTGTGGGTTATGGATCCTCCAAATTTGCATTGGGCACACTCCATCCATAAGACTCTGCTCCTTGGTGTAAGTATCTTGCCACTTGGTACCTCTTCACAAGAGCTACCATTTTCCCAAAATAGATTTCTCCTCTTGCATTTTACGGGACATTGAAATGCAATATCCTCCACGGTCCATGTCTCAAACCCCAACCTCATGTGTGGTGCATGACTCATCAAGGGTGTCTAAGAATAATGGAACAGCGCAGTGAAAGTTTCCTCCTCAAGAAAATCATCATGAAATATTGTACAATCCTCCATGATAGATGTAAACTCTTGCATACCTTGGAGAGATTTGGAATAACCATGTGTTGCTACAAGAGTCTCTTCCTCAAGTGTGTTGGTTTCCTCAATAGCTGAAGGTGGAGGCTGCTCCTCCATGAATTTAATAGCACTGGCATGTGCCTCTAGTGGTGAGGGCTCCTACTTCCTTTGGCCAAATATTTTCCTCAAGATCTGAGAAAAATCAGCAAGAGTAGAAACCCTTGCATGCCTCCCATGACTGAACCACCAAGTTCTTTCCTCTTCCTGCTAAACAAGTGTGAAAAAGATAGAGCCTCTTGGAAGACTCTAGGGTTTGTTCCATATTCAGCAGATATTCACTTAGAATTGAAATTCCAAGTGTTCTCCATGCTTATTCTCTGCTCCTCTGTGAGAATAAGAAGTGCATGGTCCTTCCTCTTCTCCTTCTTCTATCTCCTCAACCTCCTTGGAGAGGTTGCTGCTGGATCTGGAAATTGATGAGATCAATCTCATCCTCTGCATCATTCTGGCCTCTTCTTCTCTAAAATTCCAACTTCATAGGTTGAGCCAAGTTTGAAGCTTTGATACCACTGTAATATCCCAAATGGGGAAATTTCTACTCCATCGGGAATATCTTGTGATATTCCTATTTTCCAACTCCGGGAGTATTAACAATCAACACTGAACTATTTAAAAGATTGACTGTAGGGGAATTTATTGGATATGTCACCTTCACAACGAAGGATGATATCCAAAGGCTACCTGGCCCACTAGCAGACTCTGCCAATAGAACTTGTCGAGAGCTAATATTTCCCTTCAAGGAATTTCAACCACAGCTACCCATGAGGATGTTGTATAAGGAAGCTCATGTGAAAATAAGGCAATCCAATGCTGGGATGCCTTGGAATAAATCCAATACAAACTCCCTGAAAAATATAAGCTCAAATAAATAACCCTAAGGGGGGTTATTTAGATCTCCCACCAAGAAGTATACTGAAATAATGCTCAATGAGATAATCTTCAGCAGCATGAAAACTTCGACAAGTAGCAGCAGCGAAATAATGTCACACATAATGTAAGAAGAGTAAAAATATGATATAGAATGTGTAGCAACAAATTTTATATAAAATCCTTGAGGAAAATACCTCTCAAGGTGAGTGCAAATCAGCCTCAAAGAAGATATACATGCAATGAAGGAAATACACTGCTACATGATCTAGCTACTCTATAACTGTGCAATCCATAGGGGAAAATGACTGAAAAATGATATACATATGATGATATAGCAATGAGAGCTCAAATAAAGATGAGGGAGAAAGATCTCAACCCCAAAAAACATTATTACATCAACCCTCCGAGGGATTGGCTAGAATACATAAAAGACCGAAATGCCGGAGTAGTTGGGCAGCTAATGCAGCTCAAATATAATACGACATGGAAGAGGATGGGAAATGCTGCAATATATGTGCAAACCTCTTCCAATGATCTCCAAAAGGAAAGGGGTTGATCCCCTTACTGAAATCTGCACTCACTAGTGCACAAAATGAAACCCTTGTGCAAGCCACCTCTGAAAATAACACTGTAAGGGAAGGAGACTATGCTGGGCATGAGAGAAAAAATATGGCCCAATGCCAAAATCTGCAATAGAAGCTCCGGGATCTCCTTTGCTGATCTCCTAGAGAAAGAGATGGCCTCTCCTCTACAGAACAACTCCGAAAATGTGATGATGAAGGTCCCTCACTGCAGCACCAAAAACTCCAGCATTATCTTGTTGCAAGAATAATGCAGTAGCTGGAAATGACTACTTTGGCCTCAAACCATGATGTGAGGAAGATAAAGAAAAATCTCTCCATGGCCTCCCATGGAAGAGAAGGGCATTCCTAAACAGGAATCCCTCTTGTGATAAGCAGCACAACGTTGAAGAGAGCTTCAACTTCGAATTCTATCTCCAAAGAATATCCTCAACAATGGCTCTCCTTCATCTTTTATGCAAGGCATGCATGTAGCCCACTCACATTAGGGTTTCTCTCATTTAAAATTTCCCTCCATCCAACTACGCAATCTTCTTGTGCAAGCTTCCCCCCTTGGGTACGTTGTTGACTTGGTCAACCATGTCCTAGCTCACTTGATTTTGGCCCTTTTCACACTTGGGATTGCTAACTTAAGCCACTTAAGTGACTTTTTGCACCCTAGGAGTGTTTATTAAGTTGCTACATGGGTTCCCTCACCCATTTGATTCCTTTTATTAAAATAAAAGCAATATTAGTGTTCCAAATACTTTATTGCAAAATTTGGAACATTACAGTTTCTCACATCAAAAATTGTATTCCTCATATAGATATTTCTAACGAGGTATTGAGTGCATCAAATAGAGATCATATGCCAAGGTTACGTCCCTGGGAAGTTGATGTACCAATTTACCCAAATGGGGTCCAGAATTTTGACGCTTCATCTCTGAAGGTTAGGTTTTTGGATGCTTAGGGTTTTCCATTGTTTTTCATCAATAAATAGGCCTCCGAGCCTCATTTTAACACAATTTAGAGGTCTGTATCCACCACATCTCTTCTCATAGATAAGCAACTAGCGCCCTAGCTAGTTTATTTCCATTATATCTGTAAGCATATTTCAGTCATTTGATTTTAATGAAATGAAGTTTTATTTTCGTTGCATCTTTGTTTTTATGTCTATTTATATATTTTATTGCATTCTCACATAAATCTTGATCATTATTCCCACAAGAATACATCCATAAAATAAATAAGTGGAGAACCAGATCGTCAAAATGTGTTTAGAATCGATTATTCTAAATACATCTGGCACGTACATAGGATGTTGGGAGCACCTATGCCCCTCTATCTACTCATCATCCTCTAGAGGATATTTTTCCAGTAGAACCAAATTTTCGAATCCCTTATTTGAGCACTTGGAGCACAATGGTGCTCAAAAAAATCCTCCATCTAGGGGAATCATTCCCACTTTTTCATACCATATCAGTCCCCTTCATCACATATGCTTGAAGTTAGTATCTCATTGTTAGGGGAATGATGGAAGCCCTAGACACCACCTCGTTTGTTTAAAAAAAAATTGAGCCCATACCCCAATGATTAAGGTATGGTCAATTATCCTTTCATTCCTTAGATAGTTTTTCATACTGTCCTCCTCAGTGAACCATATATATATCTCATATCGAAGATGATTGATATCACAGTTACCACTCAATCCCCATGTTTGAATGGGTGGGAAGGGATGACCCTAGACCTTCTCTAGTATTTCATTCCTATATTTCTTTCTTACCTTGCTTCTCCACCATGAGCAATCCTTCCACGAAGCATTAAATCCATTTTATAGGCAAGTAAGGCCACCTACTTGAAATTCGTTGATCTCCGATGGCCAAATTTTCCACTATGATGTCCATAAGTTTTAGGGCCTTCTCCTTTTCTCCAAGTTCTCCAATATCTCATTATTAAAATGAATTGGATTTGGGGACGAGAAGCCCTTTTATAAGAAAAACCATAGTTTTTTAGTCGCCCATTGCAACCAAACCGTAGCTCAGTTTGATGAATCGTCAACACTATTGGAAATATCTCACTAAGTTATATAATGGGTCTCTCTTTTTTTTGGTAATTTGACACTTCACTAGGAAGCCATTTTATCCATAAGGTTTCGCTTTGCCCCCTATTACAATTGAATTTATTCATATGAGCCACCTGTACTCTGGTACCCCATTACCTTTGTGCTCATCGACTGATGTCCTGATTTTCGTGATGAGTAACCATTATTTACTCATTTTATTTTATGGTCCCCTCTGGGCCTCCCCCATGTGGAAAAATCATTGAGTCACCCTTGTGCAGAGCATCATAAATGATTCACTCTTTCATTCATGGAGTCTTTTCCAAGTCTTGTTGAGTTTTGTTACAATGTTCCATCCATTTTTTCATCGCATTCATCCCATTCTGCTCATATTTCCCCCCCAGCTATACTACTACATCTTTGAAAAGCATCCATCTGAGTAATTTACCACCCCCTCTGGAATTGAGTCAATCAATTCTAGGTCAACCATTCATATTATGCTATGACAATGGAAGTCGACAATCTTATGCTCATGGTGTATCCTTATCATAATCTCTGGTGTCAATCTACTTGTCACATTGATATGACCTCATGCCTTTGTTAAGGAATCCTAACTGCCTCACCTCTTGCAGATCCTCTTCCTTAAAATTCAACACATTTATTCTAGGAGAGTGGTCTAGAGGGTTGTGTACCTTAGTTCCAACTGATCAAGCAAAGGGAATCATCATTTCTCTTTGACTTGGTTGTTTCATGCATGCTCGACTCCATATCATTATCACACGATTGAGAATTGTAGACTTCATGGTATATTGATCCAACATATTTTCCCATTATTTATCGGGGGTGTCTGAGATATTCCAGAACTCATGATGGGGTGGCCCTTCAGGTAGCTCCCCAAATATTCCCAGATGACAGTCGATTATGATCCAACCTCAGATGCAGCTCCATAGAGTTGACTAGTTTGTATTCAACCACTTATAACACCCACAATATACATGTCTCCTTCAGATGGCCCATTTAGATCTTCAGAGCGCTTTCTTGTTCAACAAGTATTCTTTGGTTGTGATCTACCCTCACTATGTCATTTTGAGGGGCATCATATCTCATTTACTTACATCAACACATGTTAGTGTATTTGGTACAGGCCTCTGTTTTCCAGGAAGATTATGTATATGGGGCTCAATGTATTATTGTATCATATTATGGCCCATTGATGCCAACATACCATGTATCATATATCCTATACTTTTCAACTCAGTCCCACATCATTGGGCACACCATTATTATTTGTACTCAGTTATCTCGATGGTAATGGATATTCCTCCCTTTCCTCATTTAATATCATGTAAACCAAAATAAAATAATACTTATAACATATTAGTCGGTCTCACCCACTCCATTGCACCATCCTTCCTTGTGTTGCTTCAACTCTCTCTCTCTCTCTCTCTCTCTCTCTCTCTCTCTCTCTCTGTGACGCCCATTTGGTATCTCATGGAAGTGTAACCTACAACATATTTCAGCCATATGATTTTCTCTTGACACTCATATGTTGGGGGGAATTTGTTATCACCTCACCATTTATAACTAGGTGGATCAGAATATGCCATGTAGGATTAATTTTACCATAGTAAAATCACTTTCATGATAGGAAATAATTCAGTAAACCTTTTTTACTAAAAAATATCTAATTAAAATAAAAAAACACCATGAAAATAATTGAATAAACCATTACTTATTTAATTTTCTCTATGAATAATTATTGAATAATTATTTAATGATTATCCCTCGTCAAATTTGACTAAACCACCTAGGAATAATTAAATAATTCACTATTTATTTATTATTCCCTAATTTTATTTTTGCAATAATTGTTAAATCACTATTTAATAATTATTTCAAATTTACACCTTTCTTGATCCTCACAAAGTGATTAATAAATCATTTTATATGTTAATTACTTCAACCATTTTTTAAATAAATATATTTGACCATTTTTAATATATTTTCCCTCCAACAAATATAATAAAGTATTCCTAATGGTTAGATTTTGATTTGGTCAATAATATTTTATTATTTTCCATTTCCTAATCTAACCCATTACTTTGGTATAAATAAGAGGGTTTTCCATTCATTCTTCACCATGATCATTATCATCATCACCACTATCATCTTCTCACATTTGAACTCCCATTTTAGTTCCACTTTTGATTTTGGATTTTCTGCATATTGAGAGAGAAAAAAGATTGATGAAGCACAAGGACATCAAAGGACCCATCCCACATAGGGGTATTTGCATATACATGTTGTAGACTTCCTTCACTAGGTGTTTTCTAATAAAAATATTATTCATTTGAAGCCTTGTTCTATTGGTTTATTGCATCATTTATTTATTGTTTTTTTATGTTTTGGATCCCACATGATCTTTCTAGTGCATTGTTTTCGTATTTTCTTATTGCAGATATAAAGCGTAAAAAACCATATATTGTTGTTAGGGAAAATTTTCATCAGTGACTTAAATGAAGCATTTTTGGTACACCTACTATCAATTGTCACACTAAAAATTATTTTTCTGATAATCTATTATTATTTAGGTAAAAGTACTTATGGTTCCAATGTTTCAGATTCGGTTAGTTTAGGTTCTAAAATCTTTGGTTCTAATGTTTCAACTGCTTCAGTTTCTACCTTTCAGTTTTAAATGTCTCACATTTTGTGATTTTAGGTTTTGTAATAATATGTTTTGAGGTTTCAGGTTCTGCAACTTCCAATGTTCTGAGTTCTATAACTTATGATATTCCAATATCCATAGATTTTTATTTTTCTGGTTTTGTATTCATTAATTAAACAAGTGTAAATTTAGGGGGTAAGCCCTAGATTATGTGAGAAGGTTGAGGTAAACATGCCACAATGAATTTTTACTAAGAATTTTAACAATATTTAACAAATTAAATTCACAATTCACACTTATGGTCTTGCTAAAAATTAAGCAAACAAAGTAACATGCACTAATAAATCTAATTCAAAGCATAAAAGCAATGTTTTCACAGTGAAATCACTAGTTGGTGATGGAATAAAACTTATGTAGATCAATATGAAAGGTGTCTAGAAAAAGAGTGGGTGGAGACAATTCTTCTAACAACTTTCTTAACAATAGGACTTGATGTAAGTAACTCCACATATAGCGAAGCACTCTCCAAGAAAGCCTGAGTGAGTCTAGCCAATGTCTATCCTAGGTACAAAAAGGACTTCCTCTTGGCTGTCAGCTTGTGTGATATACCTAAAATTATGGCCTCTCAAGTTACCACGTATGATAATTTAGCGTCAGGGGAGAGTCATGATATGGATATACACACAAGGGAAGAATAAAAAATCTCAATCCCCTTGAGAGGTCCCTCAAAATGATTTAATCCTCTTAATTGATTCCCAAGGTCATTTTGACACCATTTATAATGCATGAAATTCAATGCTACCATAACTAATCAAGTAGATTTTATTACTTCACTGAGTTTGATATGAACTCGTGCTTGATTTGTATGTAAGAGGAGATTCCTAGAGACAATATGTGGTAAATGGATCCTCTCCCTATAACAATTTTCTATGTTTGTTTGCAACTTTAGATCATTAAATTTCAACAACTATTCCAAAGCACTACAACTAATATACTTTAGGTATGACTATGATAGAAATATTAAAAAAATTTGATTGATTTTATAAAGCATTTTTTTTAAGTCTTTGTTTACTCAATAGGTGAATGGACTTGAAACCAATGGAATTATGACTAGACTCAAATCTTAATGCAGTGAATAAGAAGATGCAATAATTTCAATTGAATGAAACCCTAATTAGAAGAAGGAGAAGATTTTTCAATTCCCAAGATGAAAATTTTCTATTTTAATCAAATTCCTTTTGAACCAAACAAAAATTCCAAAAAAAGTTCTTTGAAAACACAATATTACACTCTAAGATTCAATAATCTATATTTTTGTTTTTGTAAATAGAATGAAGCACACAAAAATGTAATGAATTCACTCTAATAAACCAATTGACTAAAGAAAATCTTTCTCTTTTTGTGAAAAAAAAAATATTTTATGCAAAGTAATAAAAACTATTTTCCAACATATATACAACAAAACTTTTAAAATGATCACCAAAATAAAGAAAGAAATAATTAGAAGAATTGAATAGTCACAACAAAAAATATCTTTCTTTTAATAGACCAATGAAACAATCAAATCAAAGTAATGTAAACATGGAAGTTTTAACAATAACACAGTCAAATAAAACCAAATTATGTTAACAATCTGCCATAGGTCAAGTTTTTCTATTTTAAATAGAAAAACTTGACCTATAGCAAATTGGTAACATACCCAAACACCATATTAATCAACAAATCCAAGATCGCACAGAGAAAAATTTGGGAAAATTTCATTTTTTCTATGATCGACGTAGGTATCCAGCATATATCAGTGCGATGAATAGGGATAGTCATAGTTGTTAAATAGGAAAGTATGATGGTGTCGCACTCTCTCACATCAAAGTGCGGCGAGCGTAGAAAATCAAGCAAAAAAAAAAATCAAAAGATCTATAAAATCTGAATTTTTAGATTCAATTAGGTTTTTCTAGAGACTTAGGAAAATTTATACTTTATGAAAAACAATAAATATTACCAAGGAACAACTTGTTCCCCAATGAGTCACCAAATTTTTTTGGTGGATAAGAGCAATCTCCCTAAGTTCGGAAACCAAACACTACAAGAAAATAATCAAATACATAAACATTCCCTATATTACTATTAAATAATAGATGTAATATTGGATGAATGGTTCATACCTTTTTTGAAATTCTTTTCCTCGTTGTTGTATGTGGTAGCTTTTAATCTCATTCTAAATGCTCCAACAAAACATCTGTAAAGACACAAACATATAAATTATCAAAGCTTGTGATAGATAAATGATTTAACATAATCTATACAAGTGATCAAGGAATATTATAAAAATCACCATAAAAATGAATTTGGGATAGAAATATGAAATTCAATTATAAGGAAAAGGATAGAGTTACAAACAAATCCTTGGTGTTGATAGCTTCCTCCCAATAGTTCTCAATTCCAACCTGGCATTCAAAAGCCTTCAATGGATACTTCAGTAGAGTGGAAGTATAGTTTCAAGAGTAAAAAATCCAACCTGTTTTCCTTTAAGTGCATTGTATTTTTATGCCAAGGATATAATTTTGAAATCCACTTAGGTAGGAGTTAAATCCACAATGGTGTGAATGTGATCCATTATGGTAGAGATCCTTGGAAAATCAAGAGACTTGCAGATTATAGATAATTTTCCTTAACCTGATAATTACTTGTGATCTCATATTCCTTTTATCACTTCTTTAGTCCTTGTTCATCAAGTAGATACCAAAAAAATTAAGATCATAAAGAGACAAAGTACAAAATATATAGTCTCCAAGCCAGGGAAAAACCCCTCTAAGGTGAAAACCTAGAAAAAAAAATATTCTCTTCTTATAAAATATTCTGACAATGAGACTTCCAAGACCCAAATACCAAAGCCCAAAATCCTCCCAAGCACTAAGTCAGGCCCCTAACAGGATCTCCAAGCAAGCTTCAATACTTCAACCTTTTACAGCTTCCCTCTATAATATTTGGCCTTGCAATAATTTCGGCCCTATAATTTCAGCCTCTTGCAACTGACAACTATGCAGAAACCATAGCAGCTTCACATGTGTGGATAGAAAAAATGATAAACCCAATACACTTTTATTTCTTCTTTTTTACTTCGTCCTTCCAACTGTTTCTTCTCCTATATTATTATATATCTAACAATGTCTTGTATGTGTGTCACAAATGATTCAAGATCCTTCTATTTATAGCCTTCTTGAGTGGTAAAATATCCCTCCTTTAGGCCAAATTCTCCTTGAATGGGGAAAAATTGGTATTCAAGGAATAAATGAATTTTTCTTGACAAAAATAAATATTTTATTTTCTTACAATGAGTCCAAATGGGACTACAATGCATGACATAAATTATTCTTTGCCCTAGAAATACCTAGAAGCACAAAGAAAGTTATTTTAACCTAGACTTGAGTATGAAACCCATGATTTAGAAAAAATAAAAATATTTTCCTTTTTTTCTTTGTCTATACAAAATTTACAATGTCATGTTTACGAAAGGTCATTACGAAGGTCAAACCTAGTTATAATTTCAAACACAAATGATATCCATCATGGTAGTATTTCAGGACCATATCCTCGCCCTTGGAAATATACCTTCATGAGACTTATAAAATGGAATCTTCACAACATGTTTTATTTTTTACCCATGTACTAATATCGTCACACTTTTAATGAACGAAAGTAGCGTCCCTACGTGTTTACTATGTAAGGTTTGATGTCAAAGGTTGTAATATAGGCACTTGTGACAATCTTCAAAAATAGGGTTTTAAAGTATGTAATCCAATATTTTTATACTTCATGGAGAGGTATTTCTTCCATTTTTATCAAGGGTTGATGAAAAAAATTCTTTGAATGATGAAATGTCCATTTTTGGAATCATTTTCATGTATGTGACAAATTGATGTGTAACAGTTGCATAATCCTCTCTAACGCCATTCAAATGGTATATGGAATTTGGTATAGATCCTAAGTGATAAGGAGTTATCACGCCTTGAAGTTTCATCAAGGTTCTAAGGTTCATGGTTTCTAGTTGTTCCTATCAATCCATAAACCATAGTAATGGATAGAAAGCGGTGATGTCGACCCACATGATAGGTGTGAGATCCTAAGTGATTGGAAATGATGAGTTGCTTGCTAATTAGACTAGTCAATGTTCCAAGTTATTTTTCCATGAAACATATATCATGGTATCTAGGCCTCCAAGCATATTGCAAGCTCATCCACTTCCAAAAACTCCCAAATATCAATTTTTTCATAACATGGATGGTGGGTCATGGAAATGTGGGAACATGACCTAGAAATGTAGTTGGAAATAGGTGCAAGTGACATTTTTAGCTGATAATGTGGCAAACTATCAACATGACACGTGGCAACAAGATTTGACATTTTTGTGTGGCTAAGTGGCCTATTTTGGGATGACTGGTGGCACCATACATAGGATTCCACATGGTATGATGACATCACCATGATGCTAACATGATGTCAGCTAAAGGTGGAAGTGACATGGTAGGTGAGTTGGAGCTCTGAGACTCATTCCAAGGATATAGCATGCATGTGTTCACAGGGATAAGTAGATGTGTGGAAACATGCGGAGGCTAGGAAAAAATCTAGTGGAACCATTGAGTATGTGGCACCATGTAGGTTTAGGGAAATAAAGACAAATTTCACGCCCCCTCCTTGTTCAACCTCAAGAAGAACGGAGGTCCCAAAATGCATACTTTATTATTCTATCAGGTAATCATATGGATGCACCTTGGTGTGCTCAAATAAATTACAAGGAGTTTAAGTTGTACAATAAATATATTTCACCCCACCCCCCCCCCCCACCTTTTTTTTAATAGTTAGAAATACGGGGCAGGGGGCAAGGGAAGGCGAAATGGAATTGCAACCTTTAACGTAGGTTGTATTAATTAAAATTCCAAGAGCATCATGGATGTATGTGGGTGGAAAATTTTCTTAGAGCTAAGTTTATAAAGGCCTAAGGTTATGGTTCCAGCATAGGTTCACATGTAATTTGTATCTAGTCAGTAAGGGTTGAGAAGAAAAATTGGCATCGACGCTAATGGTGAAGAAAATAAAATACCACAAGCTAAAAGAAATTTAATGTTGCAGGATGTATAAATAAATTATATGACAATGCTAATATGAGTTGTTCTAATGCATGAATAATGTGCTAAGAACTAATGTAAAGATTAAGAGAGTGAATTTCTATGAAAAGAGAAAATAACAACCTATTTGATGAATACAAGGATTAGAAGGGGCTTTGCAATGAAAATAATATAGATGGTAGACTAATAGTTGAAGAATCATTATCTTGTCAAAGAATTAAAGAGAATAAAGAATTACTACAAGAGATAGGGAGTTTACAAACTTAATTACATTGTTCAAGAATACTTTCATACCATATTTCTTAGTCTAAAAATGAATGGAATATATATCAAAGTGACCGATACAAGTTGGATCTTGAAGATGAGGGAATTGAGGTCTCCTTCAGGTTGGTTCCCATAAATATTAAAGGTGGTTGCTTTGAGCGAGTTGGGGCTTGCAGATCTGACGGGGTTTCTTACTCCTGTGAGTTAGTTCTCACAAAAAATTACTATAACTTGAGGTTAGAGCTTGAATTTACACTATAATAAAAGAATATTTGTAGTTTTCTCCTATAAGGGTTTCCATGTTATTTATTGTGTTCAACATTTTATGTGGATGATGCTTTGATATGTTTTTGATAACAATTGATTGATTAATTGAGTAAACAAGTGTAAACAAATTTATAATATTGGTTCACCCCCCTCTTAGTATTCTTCGATTCCCAATCAGCTTACTTTTGGGTACGGTGATGATGGGATTGGGCATGAAGATAACAATCATATGGGTATTTTTCTTAAATACGTGGTGGGTTATGGATCCATTTGGAAGGAAAGTGATAAATAAATCAAGGAAGGGAAATGAATTATCATTTTCGCTTTCCATGGTAAATTGAATGTAGGGTGAAATATTGTTAACATGGTCTAGGAAGATGTTAAAAGAGGAAAAATTGTGAGGGAAAATGTCAAAAATCTCATCTATAGGTTAAAACCAGCACTTTGGATTTTTATTCCATGAAATTAGGGCTATGTTTTTAATGTTGTCCATGAATATATTAACAAAAACTAGGGATAAGTGGGAACCCGTTGATATTCCTTCATTTTTCTCATAAGTGTTCCTTTGAAATAGAATAAAATTGATGAAACACATATTTGGATAAGGTTTATCGTTTCATAGCTAATGAAATTAGAGATCGGCCTAACTGCTTTAGGGACAAGGATGTTTTTAAACGAAGACAATTTTTCAAAATTGAACATAATTCCACCTTAATCAAGATGAATATTCTTGGTTTTAATAATAAAATCTCATGAACCTTTAATGAAATATGGGTTTTTTCCAACAAAATTTTGGATTTTTCTAGATAAAAAGTGGCGAAGGGCCTAGGAAAGGGACACTAATGGAATTGACAATAGGTCTGAGGGGAGTGCCAAATTTATTTCCAAAATTAAATAATAATATTAATAAAATTCCTTGGACCAATAATAATATTAATTTCTCTCACAATAACAATTCCCTTAATTCAATTATTAATAATTTGATTGCACTAATTCCAATAATAATAAAATGGAATTCTCTAATAATAACATTTCTCCAAGTAATACTTCACATCCTCATGAACCATTTAATCAACCTAGCCGCAAACCTAGATTTTAATCTCCTCTCAATATTGTGGAGCCTTCCCCCTCAATTGTTTCTTTTTCAAAAGTTGTTAATCTATCTTCCCTTAATCTCGATCCCCCAATCCTTTGTGTTCTCAAAAAAGGATTTAATTTTTCTATCACTTCATAATGCATCCCCATTGAAGAAATAATTTCTTCAATTAATCCATTACATAAAACCTCCCCACACATATTGTTGAAGAAATTATAAAATTATGTGGTAGAGTTTTATGTCACTTTAAACCTCGCAAACATAATTTAACCAATGAACAATTCCATTCCATTAAGCACCTTAAAAAAAAACCCATATTATTATCTTTAATGGAGATAAAGGTAATTATTATGTCATTATGAACACATATGGCTATAATTATAAACTCTTTGAATTTCTTTGTTCCTTCTATTACAAAATTCTTCCCATGAATCTTATCAATTCCATAAATAATCATGTCATTAAATCTATAAAGTTCTCCTCCTTTGATATCTCAACTCAAAAACGTCTTATTCTACATAAACCATAGTATTTTCCTCAGGCCTATTGTTAGTGCATTTTTTCCCATCCCCAGGACCTTGGGAACTTTTTGGCTGGAAAACTCAAATAATTATTTGGAAAAAAATCCCTCTTTCATCAAATACTCCTTAGATTTTAATCTCAAACCAAAGAACCTTCATCTTGATGAAGGTGACATTATGGTCAGTTTTGACATAGTGTATTTTTTCATGTTGACACTATAATAAACACCCTCCAAAAATTTTCCTACAAATGAATTTTTTAGCGTAATGAGGATCTAACGAACTGTCATTCCATATTAACTTCATTACTGATTAATGTTGTGCTAAGTGTTTAATTCTTATTCTCATTTTCTAAGTGTCAAAGTCACTTGCTAACACATTTTTAGTCCTTAATAAGCTCATTGGATCATTATTTTGTGCAAGCCTGAACATGCATAGCACATTCCATCAAGACAGTTTTTGTGTAATGCTCAACCTATGTCGACAGTCAATGCACACTTTCAATTGGTAATCTCTCACATTTGGTTGCAATTGTAATTCGATTTCAATAAGTTTTTAGAACTGTCACTTTTTCAAACCTTCTCTTTCAAAATTGTCATTATCATGTTATCTTCACTTTAGCACGTGTTTCTTTCAATTTCATTCACATTTTCAAGTGTCATTTGCACTTTTCTCTTACTGTCACATGTCTCGTCTTTTAGCATGGGAAATGTCGCATATCACATTTAAGTGTGGTTATGGTTCATTTAAAGGGGTAAATTTTATGACAATTAGTCCTATTTATTATATAAAAACATATTACACTAATTCTCGAAGTTTCATTCATTTTCCCAAAAGTGTCATCAATGTTGTCATAAAGTGTATCTTAATTGTCGCACTTTGAGGAATTTTTTGTGTTGTCAATGCATTGATGGGATCATGTTGTTTATGTGTTATGATTCATCAATGTTGTGCCAATTATTTTTCTGAGTGTGTGATGATGTTCAATTTTGTTCCTCGTTCACTTTGACTTCATTGATCCACATTTGGTCAACTCCTAGAAATGCATTCCCTCAGCAGCTTGACTTCTCTCAACCCTTTAGAAATATGCATTGTGTATTCTCAACCCTCAAGCTCGACCCTTGCCTCTTGGAACTACACAATGCGCAATTCCTACCTCCCATGAATGCACACTATGTAGTCTCACTTCTCAACCCTAACCACTTGAGCTCCATAACTGTTCAGATTAGCCTCCTAGCCAGTCTCCTTTTGTGCATTGTTGTAATATCCTAAAATCGGGACTGCTAGCAAGGCATGCCTGAAAAATGCATTTTTCAAGAATGTATGCTACAGGATTGGAAAGCACCATTTGGATCCCTTAGATCTAACAATCTAAGACGTGAATCCAAGAGGGATTTCAAAACAAATCCTTCTAGGTGGGTTAAACAGGTCTCCCCACACCTAGTGCAGCTAGAAAATGCCCAAGGAAGGGATTGCAACAAATAAAAAAACAACACTGCTAAAAAATAATGTGGTTCAGCCCAATACTTGCAGGAGATCAATATGCAAACTCATATTTCAGCTATACATCAGAAAAATAGATTTACACAGCAACTTATACAATTTACAATAGAAAGGAGAAGGTTATACAAGAAGAAACCCTAAAAAATGAGGTGCTACAGCCACAAGAAATGTATGAATAAGCTTGACAGCGTTATTTTCATTGGTTGAAGCAGTAGTATGTTACAACTCATATCTAGAGCATATCTGTATACAAAATGATAGATCTATTTCAGATCTGTATACAAGACAGGCTCCTTTATACACTCCCCTTGGGGATTTCAAAAAAACATGAAAGTACAAGAGTAGATCTTAGATCTAAGTTACAGATCTGCAATAATAGTCATAAAATTATGAAGTATATGATTTATAGTAGATCAGATTTGAAACAAACATAGAGTGGATGGCCAATCCATGGATCACCACAGTGAAAGGAAGGATCCAATCACTAGATATATCTCCTCCAAGATGATGCCAAAACTCCCTACAACTCCGCCCTTGCAAATAACGCAGTACTGCAAAAGGGATTTCACTGTAGACTCTGAGTATGCTTTGGCCTGATGCCAAGATCTGTATCTAAAGCTCCAAGGATCTAGAACACTCTTTTCAAAGGGATAGAATGCTTTCCCAGTGAAAAGGGGTGCTAGAGATGCATAGATCTAAAGAGATCTATCCTCCACTTGCTGCAGCTCACAAGGACAACCCAACCCTAAATAATATCAGTGCTATAGGTGCAAGATGAAGCTTGGAAAAATGCTAGATAGTGTACAAGAAAAACAAGGCTCCTCCAAGAGCTGCTCTAGGAAGGAGGTGGGATTCCTGCTCAGGAACACCCAATGCTAAACAACATTATTCTCAGCTAAACAGCCAGAGAATGATATATTTCTAACCAGAAAATACATGTAGAAAATGATTATCATCAACAACCCCCTCATGTTGCTCTCCTCTTCCCTTTATAAGATAAAATCCTTGTCAAACCCTAAACCACTTCAATGAGTTAGCTCCTTTCACATGTGGAGCCTCCATCTAGAACTTCGTTGTGCATCCATGAGGTACATTGCATCTAGACTGCACTATGTATTTGGTCAAGGTTGACCCAATCTCATAGTTAAAACCCATTCACACCTGCAAGTGTTTATTTTACATGGCCCAGATTTGTCCTTGTTCACATGGGCATTGATTTATTCATTATTTTCAGGAGTTTTACATGTCCTCCTTTACTCATTTATTCAATCAAAAGAAAATGAAACAAAATTGAATATTCCTCTTAGCTTGGGTTAAGTAGGAATATTACAATTGTGTAGTGTCAAGCATCAAGATTCTATCATGCCTCCTTGAAATTCACAACTGCACAATTGCTAGGCATCTCTCTCACCAGAACTCTATAGTGGGAAAATTCAAGCCTCAAGACATCCTCCTTTGGCTCCTCAACTACACAGTAATCTTACCAAGGCCTCCCTGAACTGCGCGTTGGAGAATCTCAAGCCTCAATCCTCCCTCTTGACATATGGCACTGTATTTACGTAATCATTGATCCTATCTCTAATTTTGACACCCAATTTTATCTCAATCAATAATTATCATGAGGCATGTTAGCCTAGGAGGTATCCAGAATTATGTCATCTTATCATGAGTTAATTTCATTTACAGGTACTATATCTTAACCTAACAGGATGATGATTGGAGAGGAAGAGAAGGAGACTATGTTGAAAGACACTCATGAAATTGGAACCATAAATAAGTCATTGAGAAATATGATGAAGAGACAATAGATTCTGACAGAATATCAAAGATCATGATTACATGAATAATCCATATCTATCAACCGTTTGGAGGATGAATACAAATCCCATGCAATATGCATCATGAAGATGAAAAGAAAGCAACAAAAGGAGAAGCTTGGAAATTCCACATCATCATGAAGTTCCATTTCAACATTGTCAATATTCATCTCAAGAGTCACATGTGTCAAACGGTGTCCTGCCACTTCATTCATTGAATTTAATTGTGTAATTTCCTAAAATGTGAAAATGTAAAATATATGGAATACCAAGTGTCCCACATGGAATATTGAGAGTCACTATTGAGTTTTAAATTCATGTACAAGGTCAATGTCATGTAATAATTATAAAATTAATTGTATAATATCAAGAGTCATGAGGGAGGTGAAACGTTGCATGGGAGGTGAAGATTCACCTCATTGGTTATAAATACACCCTCATAACTAAAAAAAAGAGGCTTTTTGGGACTTTAAATTTCACCTTGGCTTCTCTAGAATTGACATAGGAGAGAAGATATTTCTTTGAAGGAGCAAGTGGTGACTTAATATTCAACTATTGGGGCTAGTGTGGCATCATTTTACTTGTATATCTTGGCACTTCCACTTAATATATGAAGCACGTTGAGACAAGACATTTTCATGCATGTATTGTGAATGTTGTGGGACTATTCTTTAGATTTTTGTGGTATATATTTTTTTCATATGTACTAAGTAAATTGATCTATTTTGATGGATTTGGTACTTATCTTGTTGAAGGTTTGTTGGATGTGATTTTATGATTATAGTTTTCTTGTGATCTCCTTTGCATACTAAGTTGGATCCTCTTATTCTCTTGTGTGTATATTTTAGGATGGTACTATTAATTTTCTTCTAGAGATTGACTCTCTTTCTCCTTGTCGTGAAATAACCTTATATACATCACAATTTTATGCCTCATAGTGTCAACTTACTTACTTATTTAAAAGAATATTTGTATAACCTATTATGTTAATAATTTCAGCCAAAGAAAATACCTAAGGACAGTGGAAACCATTTGTGTTTCTGGTTGGCGCTCCTACTCCAAACGATGTGAGCCCTAATTGGGACTCCATACAAAGGAGATACGCTTGGTTGACGAATTTCCAACATCGTCAAAAAATGGCACTAGAAGGAGGGTTACATGATAATATATGCCCATTGATTCTGTGTTGAATCTCTAAAGTTAAATAGATATTCCTCAAATCATAATCCTATAGTGTTTTTCTAACCTATCTCCTTGTAAACTTTTCATCTTTGCGGAACAATTTCATGACTTGTCTCAACTAAGATTTGATGGTGATGGTGGTACATTCATAGCCAAACATATTTCTTATTTTCTTGGTTTTTGTAAATCTAATGAAATAGATGATGAATATGTTTTTTGCATATTATTCACCCTTACTCCTGAAGGTCGAGTTAAGAAGTGGTGTCATATTTTACCATTTGCTTCCATTCATTCACTTGATCAATTTCTCAAGGAGCTTCATCAAGCCTTTGACATGTATGATTATCAAGATGTATGTAATAGGATTGATCTACTCATACTGAAACTTGGTGAATATATAGAGGATTTTATTAATCAATTTCTTCACCTTTTATATGAATTTTCTATGGGAGTGATTGATTCAAATTCTATCAGAAAAATATTTCCGAGCTTGATTCTTCTCTCGAAATATTTTGAACCCGAATCCTAGGACAATGTTTCTCTCTCAAATTATGTTGATCATGATACACCCCAAATTTTTGAGGAACCTATTATTTATTTTGTTCCTTCTCCTCCTCCTTTTCTACTACCAATTTGGGTGCCTCCTAGTGATAATGTTCAAGTTGGGAAATCTAAAAATCTAATTGATGCTCTATCTATTAAACCTTCACCCGATTCCGGTGACTCAAATTATATTGACGAGAAATTTTAATGATTAAGAAAAAAAACAGAGCGTAAATTAGAAGATGATCCCTTAATTATTAATGTACATGATCCTAATCTTGAACCTGGTCCAATTGAAAACATAAATTCCTCAAGGGATACTTTTCGACCTATATCATCTATATATCATGATTCCTTGTTTCACGATATGCTCAATAAGCCTAATTAAAATCTTAATGATTTTCAACCTGTTGTTTCAATTAGTAATCAAGAACAAGGTAGTTTCATTTCACAGGTAGAGGATAAAAGTGTTGAAGACATGTTTCATTTTTCTTCTCTCTTTGAGGATGACAATCTTGCATTTCTAGTTGATCATTGATATGGAAATCTTAATGAAATTTCAGTTTATTTAAAACCCTTCATTCAAGTTGATACTTTGGAAAAAAATCACCATGACATCCTTGTTTCCATTAAAAATGTGGTGATGGATATCCAAGTACATTGAACTATATCTTTTGTTTGTCCGAGGACTTGGATTTGTACGGTATCAATTCAAAATATGGTTCTCATAATTTGCAATTATCATTTGTGCGATGGGATTCTCTTTCAATTTAGAATGATTATGAAATTTATTCAAGTTATATATCTTCAAATATCAAATTTGAAGAAACAAATTGTCAGTATTTTTAATCATTGGTATTTCGTGTCGAATAAAAGTACGACTAATATAAAGGTTACATTGGTATGCATTTATTTGATTATTATGATGATGGAGATAATCTCATGGAGCATAATATGCATTTGATCTATTTTTCTTATTAGCTCAATCTAATTTAGTTACAACTAACATCTCTTCTCTTGACTCTTTCCCTTTTCCTCACATCATTGATTGTACCTAAATGTGTTTGATGGGTCCATTACACTAGTATTTTTTATTAGTTCTTAATATCCTTATCTGGCTCATCGTGATTGCAACCAAGTACATGATGGTTTGGTCCTACAATCAAAGGATGAAAGGTTTGAATCTATTATTCATGATAATTTTAATTGTAAATATTTCGTATGTCAAGATAAAGATGTTGCAACTTCTAATGATCAAGGGATTTTTTCGATTAACGTATCTCAATTTTGTTTCCATCAATAATCTGATATGTTCAATATTGAGTGTGATCAAAACAGTGGAATTAATAGTGTTTTAATTTGTATGTATGATGACGGTGGTGCATACCTACCTATTGACTTTTCTAAGCTACCCAAATTTGATGTTCCACCATCAAAAAGTTTAGAGACCTGTGTAGAAGTCGAGGAACTTTAGGCCCTGCTGATGGTTATGTCAATTTCTTCCAATCTTGTTGAGATATCCAAAATAATATGGATCTATATTTTGACATATAATTATTTCCTTAGCTTTTATCCATGGGAAGTAAGCTAATCCTTGAAGCACTTTCAACATTTTCAACTCAATTATATAAATCCTAAAGATAAAGTTTTTGATCAGATGGGAGATTCGTGTCTAGTTAATATTTCATCATGTGATTCCATATTTTATAGATACAAACAACTTGAAAGCATGCCATTGTGATTGTTAAGAAGAAATTCATTTTCGGTCAGAAGATTCCTCTGTGTCAAACGCTTCCAAGATCTGTCACCTTCCTATTAATTTTGTGTATGTCATGGATCTAATCATATTTTTCACACAATATATATTCCAAAGTGATGGTAAATTCTTAATTCATTTGGTGAGTAAATACCCCTGTGTTGATATGAATACCTGGTTGAATTCATCTGTTGCTTCCAATATTGTGCTAGCTTGGTATCTTAATTGGTTTCCTGAATTTATAATGTCAGTAAATTTTATAAATAAATTAAGCTTCCATATTTTTGGTATGTTTTTTAATAAAATACAAAGGGAACCAACAGTGAATCAAGAATATTAGGTGTTAATCGACCAATCTGATCATAATATTGGCTTTATTTATTTTATTGATCCCAATAATTGTCATGCTTTATAATTTCATGATTTAGATACTTATCAGGTAGCCAATACACTTTAGCATGATTTGATGTTTATGATGGGACCTCACCATATTGACAAGGATTTTTAGCGAGATTGGATCAAATACCCCTCAAAAGATTCTCTTTGTGATTTAAACGCGTTAATTGAAAATTTAATTTTTCATGAGGATCAAGGTTTTCAAATTTATTGTTTTGAATATCAAGATCCAATCATTGAATGGTTAGAGAAATATTACATGGAAATCTCCATCACAAATGATAAGTTTCGATATTTCTTAATGTTTGAAAAAAATGAAAACATGAAAGAATGTTCTTCCATGAGAAAACTTAAGGGTTTGTATGATCGTCAATTTAAGCAACAAGGTAAAGCTCAAAACTAGTTAAAGCTAGTTAGTATGGCACATATTTCAATTGATAACAAAGACCTGCAACTCATTCTACAAGTTTTTCAAGTTGTAGTATTTACTATTGCACAATGATTTATATTTCTTTTAATTTTCATCATATTCATGTTTGTAGGCCAGGAGCAATTACAATGCCTACATTGGAAATACCACTACACTTATCCCTGGCCTTCTAGCTGGTTAGGTTAGGAGTAGGTGCAGTTTCATGTTAGTTTCACTTGCACATTCATCTAGCACTCACTCTCCATCTAGTCTCTGTATTTTTTTTTTTCTCTTTTCATCTTGCTTTGTGTTTTATCGTGTCTTCTCTTCCATATTTAATTTAATAAAAATTCACACGAAATTTTTTCTCTCTTAGCAAGAAAGGAAACGTGGCTAAAATTGAAAAGGGAATTTGTTATGTCGAGCAATGCTTGGATGATTTGTTATCATATTCTCTATCTTTGGTTTACATCACTTTAAAATCAATAATGTCTGGAAAGAAAAAATGATTAGTTCGAGACGAAGGGCCTTTGGTCAAACTACGAAAACACTTTGGCCCAACTATAGCTTCGACACAACTTCGCTTTCGCAAGTGTCACTTTCATGTTTATGACTGTATAATTTTCTTGTTTTCACTTTAATAAGTGTCATTTTCATGTTATCTTCACTCTGTCATGTGTCACTTTCAATGTTTTTCGCATTTACAAGTGTCATTTACAATTTTCTCTTACTGTTGCAAGTTTATTATTTTGGCATGGGAAATATCCCACATCATGTAAGTGTAGTTATGGTTCATTTCAAGGGGTAATTTTAGTGTCAATAAATCCTATTTATCATATATACATGTATTACACTCAGTCCCAAAGTTCTAGTCAGTGTCACAGAATTATTGTCATTTTCGTCGCAAAGTGTATCCTAAGTGTTTCACTTTGAGCAAGTTGTTGTATTATCGCACATTGAGGGAATGATGTTGTTTGTGTGTTATGAGTGATTAATTTTGTTTCATCGATTGTTTTATGTGTGTGATCATGTTCAAGTTTTTTCCTTGCTCACTTTGACCTCACTAATCCCATACTTGGCGAAATCCTGGAAATTTCTTCCCTATGCAACTTGAGTTCACTCAACCCTGTGGAACTGTTCACTGCATAATCTCAACCCTTCCCTCTTGGAACTACGTTATGTGTAGTTATTGCCTCCAATAAATGAACATTTTCCAGTGTCACTACTCAACACTAATCCCTTGAGCTCCAAAACTACACAAGTCAATATCCGAATTAGTATCCCTATGTGGAACACGTAGTGTTAATCCTCAAGCTTCCAACCTGCCTCCTTTAGCTATTTAACTAATAAATCCCTAGGCCTCTCTCTCTCTCCAGAACTATGTAGTCGGAAAATTCAATCCTCAAGCCAGCCTCCTTGAGCTCCTCAACTACACAGGCATCTTGCCTAGCCATCTCTAAGATATGTACTGCATAGTCTCAAGCCTCGATCCTCCCTCCTAACCTATGGAAATGTGCTTTGAGAAATCCCTGAGCCTGTCTCTCAGTCATATTAGAAAATTATATATTACAGTGCAATGGAAAAAATAAAATATATGTGGAAACACAAACACAAGAAACACATAAAACCAGAGAGACATAGATATAGGTGGTTCACCCAGTTTGGGCTACGTCCACCCCGAACAGCTAGTCCTTCCTTTCTAATATCTAGCAAAATGAAGAGACACAACCTGCAGCAGATCCGATGTAATATACTTTGTTCTCTCTCACAGTCTCCCTATATGTTTATCACTCTGATAATACACATACAATACACAGTTGCAATACAATACCCTCATACAAGTGAGGGGTTGCCTTCTAGGGGAAAAAACCTAAACTAAACATAACTTCTACCGTCAGATCACCCACCTAATGAATGGCCTAGATTGACTATAAATTACTATACTTTTACAAGGAAATTTTACATCCGTTTTTACTAATTAAACATAGCCACCCCCCAGGTAGCATTCAATTACGGGCGGTGTTGCCACCCCATTATGGTACGGGGGTCCAATGCTGTGATACAAAATAAACAAGATAATCAGGCTCCACACACAACAATTCCAACACCTAGTTCTAACTAAGTTAGTAATTATCGTGAAGCATGTTAGACTAGGAGGTTTTCGTACTGATTACATCTTGTCATGAGTGGATTTCACTTGTAGGTACTATATCTTAACATGGAAGAATGATGCTTGGAGAGGAAGAGAAGGAGACTATGTTGAAAGACACTTGTGAAACTAGAACCATAAAGAAGTCATCGGGAAAGAAGATGAAGAGACACTAGCTTTTGATGGAACATCAAAGATCAATATCTCATGAAGATTCCATATCAATTAGCTCCTTTGAGGTTGAATAAAAATCACATGCAAGATCCATCATGAAGATGCAAACAAGGCAACAAAAGGAGGATCTTGGCAATTCCACATCATCGTGAAGTTCCATGTGAACATTTTCAACAGTCATATCAAGAGTCACATGTGTCAAAGTGTCATGCAAACTTATTTTGTGAATGTAATTATGTAATTTCCCAAAATGAGAAAATTTAAAATATGTGGAAGACCAAGGATCCCACATGGAATATGAAGGGTCACTATTAAGTTTTAAAGTCATATAGGAGCTCAAAGGTCATGTAAGAATTCAAAAATTCATTGTATAAGCTCAAGAGTCATGAGGGAGGTTAAGAGTCACATGGGAGGTGAAGAGTTACCTCATTTGTTATAAATACAACATCATAACTCAAGAAAAGTACTTTTGGGGACCTAAACTTTCACCTAGGATTCTCTCGAATTGGCATAGGAGAGAAGATATTTCTTTGGAGGAGAAAGTGGTGACTTAATCTTCCACTATTGGGGCTAGTGTGGTATCATTTTACTTGTATATATTATCACTTCAACTTAATATATGTAGCTCTATGGGCCAAAATATTTTCATGCATGTATCGTGAATGTCATAGGACTGTTATTTATATTTTTGCAGTATATGTACTAAGGAAATTGAACTATTTGGGTGGCTTTGGTACTTATCTTGTTGAAGGTGTGTTGTATGTGGTTTTATGATTGTAGTTGTCTTTTGAACTACTTTATTGACTAACTTGTGATCATATTATGCTCTTGTGTGTCTCTTTTAGGATGGCGCTCTTCATTTTCTTCTACAACTCACTCTCTTTCTCCTTCACATTAAAATACCTTATATACATTGCAATTGTATGCATCACACTGTCAACTTAATTTCTTGTTTTAAAGTATGTTTGTATAAATTATGTTAATAATTTCATCCAAGGAAAATCCCTAAAAATGGAAACCAACCATATTTCTAGTTGGGGTTACTACTCCAAACAATGTGAAATCTAATTGGGACTTCATACCGGGGAAACCCCCTTGGTTGACAGATTTCTAGCACCGTCAACAATTCACAAAAATCCTAGTCCCCAAATCAATTAGCATGATATCTAATTTGGTCAACTCCAAAACCCTAAACCTTATCCAAATATTCCTCTCTTCCACTTTCTTTGCTTCCAAATGAACATTTTATGTGAAAAATTAAGGAAAATAAATGGGTCCCACCTAATTCCCCATTGTTGCTAATATATTTATGGAACATTTAGAAATAATAAAATTGAATTATTGGCTCCAAAAGCTAAATTTTTGATATGGATTAATAGATGAAAACTTTGTCATCTGGCCTCAAAATATATTGAAAATGGTACTAAGAAATATTCTAATTTAATTATCCATTGAATTAAATTAGAATAAAATTGTCATTCCACATCTCATGACAACTTGTACGAGTTAACTAGGTTATTTTTCAACTTAGTTGGTTTAGTTAATTCGAGTTGAGGTTCTAACTTGAGTCATGTAGAGTGGCTCCTACAAAATATGAGCCCTAGTTGATTTTATTTTTAGTTGTAATGAATTAACTCATTTTATCTGATTTAAATTCAGTTTAACTAGTTCCAACTGAGGGGGGAATTAGTGAGAGGTCAAAATGTGGAATTTGAACTTGAACCAAATGTAGTGATGAATCAGATAATTGATAAATCAACAATAAATAACTCATGCATGTTAGATCAAAGAAATACATAGATGAGATTGGATTTCAAGGGCACAGTACTATCAGTTGTATAATCATCCAAATTTTACAACTGTTGCATGCATTCAAAGGGAAACCCTAGATGTATTGCGCAATTAAAATTGGGAATTTCCATAATTAATAGGGGATAATTACCCAAGGAAAAAACATAAGGAAATAGGGATCCAAGGCAAGCAGAAAAATGTTTAAGTATTGGCTTAAGCTTGTATAGGAAGCAATGAGACAAATAGAGATAGTGCATAGGTTACTCAGGTTGGAGAAAAAGCATTGTAATATTCTCATATTTTCTCGCTAATGAAATATATAGATAGAAGGGTTTTTAATTATGGCTTTCACCAGGAAATCACTTTGTAATGTTTTGATTGAATTGTTTCTCTTGTATGATTCATTATTTTGTTATCGTTTAAATTGGTTTCTCCAACTGGTAGAGTAGATTCAAGTCTATTGTTTTAGCATTTTAAAATTAGCATCTTGAATCTACAAGGAATTTATACAGAGTATCAGAGCTGAAATCACTATAGAAGATAAGAATACAAGTTCGTACTTGCAGGAGGAACAATTTTTACATATTTCTTCTCCAGAGCTAGCAACAGGATCAAGATGGCGTTCTATGGTCTAAGGCTCAAGTATGCCCTTGAGGGTAGCTAGAATTACTTTTCCTGGAGAGATCGGATGGAAGTAGTCTTGGAAGAAAATATATTGAAGGAGTTAATTGACAAGGACATCCTGAAACCAAGTGATACACAGGACCTAGCAGAATGGAATAAATGCATAGAAAAGGCCAGAAGTATTCTATTGGAAGGAGTTTGATACATATCATCTCAAACCTCCATATGCAATGTGGAAGGCCTTAAAAAATTGTTTCATTACAGTAGAGGCCACATGAAGCTGGAACTGAAAGACAAGCTTGAGAAAATCAAGATGGAGAAGGGTGGCATAATACCAAAGTACTTGAACAATTTCATCCAATGTTGGGATGAGCTTGGAAGTGTTGGTGTTACAATTTTCGAAGATGATCATGTGATTGTAGCACTTCTAGGCCTTCTTAAGAGATGGAGAAAATACCAGGATTCAGTAAACGGGAGGGAGAAGCTACTAGAGTGGGAGAACTTGTGGTCCAGCTTGGTGCAAGAATATATTCAACGAAACACCAAATATGGATCTTCATCCAAGCATGATGATGAGAAGAATTGTGCCTTGGATGGAAAGGAAAATAAAGGGAAATGGAAGTCATCCAATTCCAAATTAGATTATGGTCAAGAAGGAAAGAAGAAGGACTTGTTGAAGATAAAAAAAATCACTATCACGGTTTGGGACAATATGCCATGAAGTGTCTACATAAGAAGGTTGGAAAGAATCCCTCAGGAAGAGTGGCATGTGAAGCACTTCCTCCAAAATTCGAGTTGGATTTTACCCTCATCGCATGCATGGTGTCATCAGTTATGGGTAGTGTGTGGTACCTGGATAGTGGAACCCCATTCTATATGGCCAACGAAAAAGAGTTGTTTAGCGACTTGGAGGAGAAGTACCTCCAAATGCACATCGATATGAGAGACGATGGAAGGTATAGCGCAACCGACATTAGTAGTGTTACTTTTCACAGGGATTTTATTTCTCCTGTCACATTAAAAATATGTCATGTATGTTCCAGGGTTGAAGAAGAATTTAGTTTTAGTTTCTATGTTGGAATACCGTGGCTATGATGTGGTGTTTAGAAAGGGAAAGTTGTTCCTTAGTCACATGACCATGTAACAAGTAAAGAGGATCAGGGTTCAGGTAAAGAACCTCTAAAAATTGGATGTAAAATATTGTGTTTCTTTGAGAATGAAAGAAGATAAGGTGTCGAGCCCAGACAGGGGTGAGTTATGGCATAGAAAACTAGGCCATCTACACCACAGATCTTTGAATATCATGTAGCATATTTCTATAGGACTTCCCAAGGGTGCACTTAAGCAGTGTGATATATGTAAAGGGATTACATTAGGGAAGTACACCAAATCCACCTTTCACTATAAGAATAGTCAAGCACAAGTGATCCTTGAAAGATTTCACTCATATGTCTATGGACTATTCTCGAAATCCTATGTGGCTAGGCATAGGTATCATGTGATTTTTGTATATGATTTTTCACACAAGTGTTGGATATTATTTATGTAGAAGAAATAACAGGCATTCTCAAATGTTTTTGAGTTCAAATCACTTGTTGAAAAAGAAATAGGAAGGACAGTGAAGGATCTCATGAGCAACAATGGTGGATAATATCTGTTAAATGAATTCAAGAATTTATTTTCATCAGAATGCATTCATTGGGAGTTGATAACACCACATAACCCACAACAGAATGGGGTTGTAGAAAGGAAGAACACAAGCTCTATGGGATTTGCACGTGCAATGTTACATGATCAAGGCCTAATGTTGCACTTGTGGGGAGAATCATGAAACACAACTATGTATATGTTGAAGACGAGTTCTCATCAGATCCCCAGGATGAGGACATTGGAGGAAGCCTTTTCTAGTAAGAAACCATATGTGGTGCACTTTAGAATATTTGGTTCATTAGTTTACTGTCATGTTTCCAAGAATGCATGGAGGAATATAGAACCAACATCAGATTTGGGAATATTTGTGGGGTACATTGATACACCTCACAACTATCAGGTGTACCTTCCATCTCACATAATGACAGTGGTTTGTAGATATGTGAAATTTGATGAAGAAAATGCCATGCGAATTTCGCTTGAGAGGGAGCTTCAGTTGCATGCAGTTGAGGAGTTGTTAGCTCTAGAATAGGAACCTCAATATGTGGAGTATCCACAAGAATAGGAGAAGAGAGTGGAATCACCCACTCATGCAGAGACATCCAAAGATGGAAGGAAGCACAAGGGAGGCTGGCGGGTTGATTCATGATTCTAGAGAGAATGTGGGAGAACCCACATCATAATGCAAACATACAAGGTCACCATATTGGTACACTAGCTGCATGGATCTTATGAGAGGGAGTGTAGAGACTAAGCCATCCTCATTCGAGGAAGCATTGCAGAAACCATTATGGCTTGATTACATGATAGAGGATTATGACTCCATTATCATGAACAATGCATGGGAAGCTATCCCAAGACCAGAGGACAAGGCAGTTGTAGGATCCAAGTGGATCTACAAGGTAAAGAAAGCAACATATGGGAGTGTTGAGAAACACTCGCATATGACCGAACATGTGTTATGTGGTTAGCTAGCTTATTCAAGAAATTATTAATCCAACCAAGCTCTATTAGAAGGCAGTCAAACATGAATTGAGATACCTCAGAGGCACCACTCGACTTGGTCTTTGGTACATATGGAAAAAGGGAGTGAAGTTGGAAGGCTTCATAGATGCCGATTGGGCAGGGATTCCATCTAATAGGAAGAGCACATCAGGAAGAACCTTCAATATTGGGTCAGTAGTAGTTTCCTAGTACAACAAGAAGCAGAGATCAGTTGCACTCAGTTCAAAAGCTGTAGAGTACACAACTGCTAGTCAAGCAGCTTGTGAGGCTATCTAGATGAGGAAGATGCTTGTTGGGTTATTTGGTCAACAAATGGATACTATGATGATTTAATGTGATAATTAAAGTTGCATGAAACTCTTGACTAATCCATTTTTTCATGATATTGTTGAAGTTTACAACAAGAAACAATGAAATTGGCATCCAGAAACAACATGACATCGCCTACACTAAGTGTGGGACTAGGAGGTCCAAGCAGCACCTTCACTAAGTGTGGGACCAGGAGGTCCAAGCAGCACCTACACTAGTGTGGGACTAGGAAGTCCAAGCAGCACCTACACTACTATGGGACCAGAAGTCCTAACAGCACCTACACTAGTGTGGGCCAAATTTGGTGCATGTCTATTTTAATTATCCCTTAATTAAATTGGACAATAAAATGTAATCTTATATGATGATTACTTGTAATAGTTTACTGAGTGTGATAAACTTACTTAGCTCATGTATTGCGAGTTGAGGGACCTAGCTTATGACATCACCTACACTAAGTGTGGGACTAGGAGGTCCAAGCAGCACCTTCACTAAGTGTGGGACCAGGAGGTCCAAGCAGCACCTACACTAGTGTGGGACTAGGAGGTCCAAGCAGCACCTACACTACTATGGGACCACAAGTCCTAACAGCACCTACACTAGTGTGGGCCAATTTCGGTGCATGTCTATTTTAATTATCCCTTAATTAAATTAGACAATAAAATGTAATCTTATATGATGATTACTTGTAACAGTTTATTGAGTGTGATAAACTTACTTAGCTTATTACCAATAAAGATTCTAATTTAATTTTCCCTTGAACTAAATTAGAAGAAAATTGTAATTCCACATCTCATGACATCTTGTATGAGTTAACTAAGTTAGTTTAACTTAGTTGTTTTAGTCACTTAGAGTTGAGGTTTCAACTGGAGTCATGTAGAGTGGCTCCTACAAAATAAGAGTCTCGGTTGAGGCTATTTTGAGTTGGAATTAATTAACTTATTTTATTTGAGTTAAATTCAGTTTAACTAGTTCCAACTGATGGAGGAACTAATGAGAGGTCATAATGTGGAACGTGAACTTGAACCACATTCATTGATCAATCATATAACTGATAAATTAGCAATAAATAAATCATGCATGTTAGATCATAGAAAGACCTAGTTGAGATTGGAGTTCAAGGGAAATGTGTTTTCTATTGTATAATCATCCAAATTGTATAAGTGGTGCATTTAGTTAGAGGAATACCCTGGATGTATTGCACAATTCCAATTGGGAATTTCCCTAATTAATTGGGGCTGGTTACCCAAATAAACAACGCAAGGAAATAGGGGTCCAGAAAAGAAGAAAATTGGTTAAGTATTTTCCTATGCTTGTCTAGGAAGTAATTAGAAAGATAGAGATAATGAAGAGGTTTCTCAGGTTGGATAAAAGCATTGTAATCTTCTCATATTTTCTGACTAATGCAATATAAAAATAACAGTTTTTTTATTTGTGGCTTTCACGAGGAAATCATTATGTAATGTGTTGATTGAATTCTCTCTTGTATGCTTTGTAATTTCGTGACCATTTAAATTGGTTATTTCAATTGGCAGAGTAGATTCTAGTATATTTTTTTAGCATATTACAATTAGAAGTTTGAATCTATAAGGAATTTATACAAAATCTATCCTCTCTTAGATTATTCCTTGACCATCTTAACATCATTTCACTACACATTCAACTTACCATGGAAAAGGAAAAAGTTAATTCCTTTCCCTTCCATGGTGTCCTTATCACCCACCTTCCATATGGATCCCTAACCCACTAGGAATTTAGAAGAAAAGACCCATATTGATCATTATATTCATTCCCAATCCTATCACCAACCTTAGCAAAAGTTAGATTTCATTAAAACCATTATCACCTGAGCGTTTAGAATATCTACTCAGTTATTGAAAAAAGGAAATATACCACCTAACCCAAGCTCTTAAAACTAATGGATAATCCCTTACCTACATTAAAATATCCTTTCAAAAGGACAAACAACCTAAATTGAATGGCGATAACCCTTCTCTTCTAGGTTCCCTTGTTATCCTTCCATAGATATAAGATACCACTAATCTCATTTCTAAAATTTTATCCATGAATAATATCACGGCCATATTTAAACGCTACAAAACTCTTAAATAACTATTATGATTAACCAGATACATATCTGACCCTATGCAACGTTCAAAAGCCTACCTGATCCCTATTTTGTGTGGGAAGTCATATATTGATCAAATTTTCCACTCCTTCCAAGTCAGTGTCGAAGAGCATGTAATTGACTCTATCTATAACCATCTCTCATAGTTTGTATTTTTTAGCATTCATTTAAATCTAAGAATCTCATCTATTTTAGTCGAACCAAAATCCTTTCATATGCTCCCTTCCATCAATATTGCATCATTCAATAAGCTATAGAAATCAAGAAATACCTAAATAATTTCAACTGTGAAAATGACTACAAGGATAGCCAATCATACAAGTTTGTCATCCATATCCTTTCCACTAAGTCAAATTTTTTTCTTCCTCTATCTTATTAATCAATGTCTTTATTTTGTAATCTTAAACCTCTTTTTTTGATAGCCTTTTCCTTCCCTTTTTTTTCATTTTCCTTATTCTAATTAACAATTTAGAACTTTTTTTCCTTTTTTCCTTTTTTCTTTTTTTCTAAAATCTCCCTTTAATCCACCATTACCATAATATTAAACCTTAACCCATCAAAATTTTAAACTTTTATCAAATACTATTTATTTTTCTTTAATTATTTTATATTTTTATTTTAAATTTCACCCTTCTAAAATTCTACCCAATTGCTAATTCCTTAGACTCATTGTTTCATGTATAGAGGGTCCACACAAAAACTAGGAAATGTTAAAATTCAATATATATAACACAATTGTATTCTAAACATTTTTTCCATATATATTTTCCTTACACTAACGTCACATAAACTATGAAATGTTAAACTTCAATACATATAACTCAATTTTTTTAATATATTATATATACTATCATTAGTTATTAATTGTTTGTAGTTATTAATTGTTTGCATGGAGAGAGGCTCTATAATTGAATATGAGAGATGTCACATAAAATTACATTTAAAAATAGTAAAATAATAATCATTAGTTATTAATTGTTTGCGTGGAGACAGGCTCTATAATTGAATATGAGAGTTGTCACATAACATTATATTTAAAAATAGTAAAATAATAATTTAAATTAATAAATTAAAAATAGTAATAATAAAAGAAATTAATTTCAACCATAGTAAATAATTCAATTTACATTTAACTAATTTCAACCATAGTAAAATAATTCAATTTATATTTTAATTTTTCATAACTTTATATAAAGATATTAATTTTAGTATGAGGAAGAAATGTAATTTGTTCACTAAATATGGAGACTACTAGAAATAGTATTATTAATATTACATTATGTGATTCATTCTACTTTACATGTGATATTTAATACAAAATATATTAATAACTAAGTGAAATTTAATACAAAATATATTAATAACTAAACATATGGTAATATCTGAAAAAATAGTAAAATAATAATTTAAATTAACAAATTAAAACTAGTAATAACAAAAGAAATGAATGTCGGTCATAAAAAAATACTTCAATTTGCACCTTAATTTCACGTAACTTTATATAAAGATGTTAAGTAATATAGAGTAAAAAAAAAATTGTAATTCTTCAATACTTAATATGAAGATGCTTAAAATAAAATATTTCACTTTTTATTATGATGAATAAATATAATTTCTCCACTACTTAATATGTAGATAGAAAGAAATAGTGTTATTGATATTACATTATGTGATTCAATGAACATTTATTTTACATGTGATATTTAAAAAAAAAAATAGATTAATAACAACAAATATTTTAAAATATTTCAATGTGTTAAATTTCTATGAGAAAATCTTTCTATTCATTAATCAAATAATATTTCAGTTAAATACCTGAAGTGTTGTCTCAAGATAGGGAAAATATGTTGGACACACAATCACTTGGTTGAGAGAATATCTCAACCACACACCAATCTAGGAAACATAATAGGAATAGACTCCTCTAGATAGAAAGAATCACAACTGAGACAAGTAGGAATTATGTTTTCAACACACCCCCTAAATGACTACTTGTTTCAATATCAATCTGCAAAGTATAGTTGTGGTCAAACATAACAAAACGATATGTTGACATCCATATAAAGGACCAACCAACCATCAGAATGCATGGATGCCAACCACTTCAACCACCTGTCTTGTAAGATGTCCTTCGCATACATGGTTTTATCAACCATTATAACTGCATACATGTACATGTACCTACAAATCCCCCTCCTATATCATAATCATGGGTTTTATCGGATTACCCTCAACTATTCTATCAAGGGCTCTCAGCCACTAAGTCTCAACTCAGCCACCAAGGCTCAACACAGCCACAAAATCTCAACTCTGCAACCAAGGCACTCAATTCAGCCACAAAGTCTCAACACAACCACGAAGGCTCAAATCTGCCACTAAGGCACTCAATTCATCCACAAAGGCTCAACACAACCACGAAGGCTCAACTCTGCCACTAAGGCACTCAATTCAACCATCAAGACTTACCACAAACCCAACTTAACCAGACCCAATGTTTTCTCGTCTCACCCTCAACTATGTAAATGGTTTTTTCGGCTGACCCTAAGCCATGACTACAAGAATCATTATACACTTCACTCTTACACGTAGTTTCTGACTGAAAACTGGCCAACACTGAAAATACAAAGTGGTTTTAAGATTACTACAAACTTTACTGGGATACACAGGCCATGCACATGCCTCATCAGGCTTACATTACACACTCCAACTCTTGGAGTTGCCAGGTACATAATTTAAAAATACCACTACAAAAAGCATCCTAGACTTACTTTCAATTAAAATGTGTGACTCATAATACAGCATGCTAGTGATTCTATTCCATAAACTCACACAAACACGATTTCCCATCATCCTCAAATATCTGATGCTTCCATATTCAGTGTCACATCTTCATTATATCTGGTGGTTAAGCATTCCTGCAAATAAATTTGTCTATTGGTGGAATGGCCAATTCCAGCAAAGACTCAATCTGGTGACAATAGTTGGCCAGACTAAATATCACAAAAAATAAATCAATTCTTTCAACCAGATTTACATTCCTAACATAATTATTTTAATGACTTGAGTCAATGTGCTCAGACAAACCTTATATACCAAGTTATTTTTCAATCACTCTAATTCCATAATAGAAAATAGAGGGACAATTTCTGCAACTAGAAGAGGTGTTTCCCCTGCTCTTCCGAATCACACTGATGCAGTATTTGTCCTCCAGCACATAGATCATGCTGGCCAAATGACATATGGCACTGATGTATACATAGACAACTAGAAAAACTAAAACGAATACCACAAAACAGATACATAAGGTCACCATGTTTTTGATACCCACGACCAGGATGACAAGAACAAAATGTTTCCCCAATACAAGGTGAAATAGGTCGGAATAAACTATGATCCACTTTATGAGAATCATATCCTCTAGAGCCTGTTCGACATGTTGGAATGCAGAGAATGAAAAACCTACAATTGTATGAAAACTTAGATCCCCATCTCTATATATATGATTTTCCATCCATTGAATTTTCATCTAATTGCCACATTAGCCATTCAATTATTTCACCCGTGACACTAAACCTCTCCTCACTCTCCATTAGACCATCGGTATCCCAACAATGCATAGACAAAGCATTCAATATTCAACTAGTTATTACTCAAAAAACACAAAATCATAAAATACTCTAGCAGCAACCTTCTCTGGCAATAAGCAATGGCTTTAATTTTTCCTCCACAAAATCCATCTTCGTCCCAATGACATGCATAAGCGCCTTAGGATTAATCATAACTTGAATGCCTTTATCTTCAAGTAATTCATCAAACTTTCCTTTTTCATCAGCATAATTGAGTGTATAGGAAATCCCATTGCATCTGTGAGCCTTGACCCCCAATATGTAGAAGGGTTTCTATCTCATGTCGAGTAGTTTTCGAATTCAGGCAGTTGCCGTGTCTGTCAATGTGAAAGCTTGATGCCTCACACTCGACACATCTCTATTTGCACAGAGATATATGGCCCTCAATTCAACCCTCTCCACATTCATAGTCACAACTTGGCTCACAAGCTACTGAGGTCACCATGCTTGGTTTGACCCTCCACAAATCACACAATTGCACTAAAACACCACTCTCTAGAAATCGATCTCCAGAACGCATCACTGAAATCGCGCTCACGATTATGCTACTCAAACCGTAGACGAACACCAAGGCGCCACTACTCTTCAGTCAATAGGCCATCACAGGCATCAAAGATCTCAGTGGGCACATAGACCACTCCACAAAAAAGAATGCACAATTCTTCTCCACGCTCCAACATCTCCACACACTGACGCATCGCAACGCTGACAAAAATTATACAAAAACCCACGCAGTTTCCACCTGAAGCTTTGATACCATGCTAAATTTCCATGAGGAAATATTTCTATTCATTAATCAAATAATGTTAAAAATAAATACATGAAGTGTTGTCTCAAGATAGGAAAACTATGTTTGACACACAATCACTTGGTTGAGAGAATCTCTCAACCACACAACAATCTAGGAAACATAATAGGAACAAAATCCTCTAGATAAAAAGAATCACAACTGAGACAAGTAGGAATTACATTTTCCAACACAACATCCATATTAAATAACATTAATTTATATATTAAAATTTCTCCACTACTTAATATGGAGATGGAAAGAAATAGTATTATTGATACTACATTATGTGATTCATTCAACATTTATTTTACATGTGATATTTAAAACAAAAATAGATCAATAACAAAAAATAATTTAAAATATTTCAATGTCAACTGCATATGTATTATACCAAGCTATATCCATCCTAACTCTGGATCTACAAAGTATCGAGAGGGATCAAATCTACAAATCTCTTTTCACTCTAAAATATGTTTGCATCTAAATATATTTGATCTGTCTTAACACTTGGTAGATCCAAAGTTAAGATGCATCTAGGCTGATTATAAATTAAATCTTAATCTATAAAAATCACTTTAAAGAAATAAATATCCCATATATCGCACCATTATTTAATTACAATCATGTGTAAACCCTATTGTTGACCACATTGTATTTCCAAAATCTATAGGAATCCATACCTTCATTTGATGCAATTTGTACAATAATATATGAGCTTATGTCTTAGTAAAATATATATATATGTGTGTGTATTTTTAAGTCTTGAGGATGTGGTTCAATGGTTAGGTGGGGAGGTTTTGATCCATGGAGGTCTTGTGGGACAATCCCGGACAAGACTATGTATGTCTGAGAGTGTTGATCATTGTAGCCAATCCCGAACAAGACTATATATGTCTGAGAGTGTTGATCATCATAGTGTTTGGAGTAATATATGGAGAAAAAAATTAGAAACACTATAATGTATAGCGTATTTCTAATGTAAAAATAATAAATTTCATGTTATAATTTTTTAACGGAAGTTTTAACTTGATACTAAATTTTCACTCTCTTAAATTAAGTTTCAAATATTATTAATTAAATTACATATTCAAAAAAATACCACATTAAGCTACCCTGTTTGTACGTAAATAGTAATATTTATTATACATTCAAACTAAAGAGTTAATAACAATTTGTTTGTATGTTGATAAATTAATTATTATTTTTGGTTGGGTGACTAGAAGTTATGTGAGGTGTTTACATTACATATACCTATGTAAATGGTAAGAAATAATTATTTCACCCTACATCGTCTTCCACAGCCACCATAATCATCCACCGTCTCATTGCACATGAACTTGGATGGAGCCTATTCGAAAGGGAAAAACCGCCTTACCTTATTCAAATGTGAAGGGGAAACATCTCCTAAAAAAATAGTGTTCTAATTCATGTAACCAACTGAAATTTTGTATAAATACAAATTCTCAGCTAGAGGGAGACGTCATCTCTCATATTTTGTATTTTCTTGTGTAATATTGCAATTGTAGCTATGTTATGTAGTTTTTTGTGTGCTTTGTTTTTATCAACTGGTATTAGAGCCAGTTTGTAGTTTGCTGAAATATGAGAGTGATCCAAAGAGAATTTATTCCATGAGATTTGGTGAGAATCCATTTTTTTGTGTGGTTGAGTAGACCTCCAGTGTTGACAAAGTCATTATGGATTATTTTTGAGGCTTGTGTGTAGCCCATGGGCCGAACAACATGAATTTTCAAGGTCTCCGGAGAAGAAGAAGACAGATAAATCTACCATCCGTCATAGCGACCACTATTGTAAGTTATTTTGTCATGATAGGGCCATTTTTTATTTGCATATTTGATAAGTAGAATTATTTTTCAAATTTCATGCTTGACATAATTCTGAGTATTTTATTTTATTTTATTTTTATTTTTTTATTTATGAGAAGTCTCAATTGTTGACTATATGGGGATGCATTTTTATGTTATAAAATTTCTAGCAATTTTATCTACACATTGAAGGAAGGAGTTTATATTAAAACTCTATTTATTTTGGCATCGAAATTTTTTCTTAAGTCTCACAGTGATTTGTACACTAAATTAAAATGGCTTAAAATACCAATATTACTCTATTAGCCTCACTCTCAAAAACATTTATAATTCCAAAAATATTTTACATTGAGTTGGTTCCTCTTAATTAGGATTTACTTTAGGCCTACCTAACTTGGCTCCTAGATCAGTGTGTGTGGTTGAGATATTTGCTCAACCAAGTTGTCTAAGATAGACATACTATCTTGAGACAACTTCCTCGTCTATTTATTTGTATTATAACATTATTTTAATAATGAATAATATGTGAGAAATGACTTAAGGCTCTCAGGCCTTTTCTGCCAGTTCGATGTCTCAGGGATTTTTATGAGTGTTTTATGAGTTATTTAATTTTCTACAACTTACTCAATTCCTATTTTAAATCAGAAAAATTATGATTCTTGGTGTATTCGAATGAGAAAAATATTATGTTCACATGAAATTTGGGGGTCTTTTATTGATGGGTATACAAAGCCTGCTGATTAGGGAGGAGAGATGGCTCTTACAAATGTTAAACCAATGTTGTCAAGAGAGAACAAAAAGAAGGAAAATAAATCTCTTGGCCTTATTAAACAAGGTTAGGATGATGTGGTATTTTCAAAAGTCTCAAGCATGGAATCTTCGAAGAAGGCATGGGACACTCTTGAATCCAGTCATGTTATATGGATGTATCGAAAGTGAAGAATGTCATGTTGCATAATTTGCAAAGAGATTTCAAGAATCTAAAAATGAAAGACAATGAAACCATTGAAGCTTTTATGACTCAAGTCATGAGTATTTTTAATCGACACAGTATGGAGAATACCTATCAAACAAGAGAGTGGTCAAGAAAATCCTTCGAAGTTTTCTAAAGAAATTTGAAGCCATTGTTGTATTCATAAAAAAGTTCAAGGACATAAGCCAAATGCAAATTGATAAATTGGCAGGTTTTTTTATTGCACACGAATCTAGGATGTCAAGATATGATGATAGCACATTGGATAATGCATCCAAAACTCAACTTCAATTTAATAGAGGAAGAGGAAGAGGAAGATCGAGTAATAGAGGAAGAGGAGGCATAGTAACTAGTCAAATATGTCCACAAGATAATTATGATCATGAAGATAAACCTCAGCAACATCCTTATAATTTAATAAGGAGTTACAAAAGAACCTAGACTCGAGGAAAATCAAAGGCATGACATGTCTAAAGTTTAGTGCTATTATGGCAAAAGATATGGCCATTTTGCTACAAAGTGTTTGAAGGGGCTAGTAGATGCTAGTAAAAAATATTCGCACATCTCAGAAGAGTTTGAAGATAATCAGAATCCAATGTTTTTTACTTGTAACATGACTCAAGAATGTTTGAATGATATTTGTTTTTTGGATAGTGGCTACAACAATCACATGACTGGAAACAAATATTTGTTTTCCTCTCTAGACACCAGTTTTCAATGTGAATACAAGTTGGGTAATGATTATAAGGTATGCGTTAAAGGTAAATGAGTGATTGTTGTTTATAATAGAAGTGATGATATAAATGAAATTGATGATGTGTATTATGTACCTAGCTTAAAATGAAATTTTTTGAGCATTGGATAACTGATAGAGAAAATGTACATAATTTTATTCAAGAATAATGTGTCCACTATCATTGATAAATATCCAAGCAAGTAGCTGATAGAAAGAGTGAAAATGAGAAAGAATACTAGATGGTTATGATTATAATGAGAAATTTATTGTCTCCCTCAAATGCTTTTAAAACTAAGAATTCAGATGAATCGTGGTTATGAAATTTAAGATATGGTCATTTATATTTTAGTGGTCTATATTTTTCACAAAAGAAACAGATGGTGAAAGGGTTACCTAGTATTTAATAACCAACAAGATCGTGTGAAAGTTGTATACTTGCAAAGAATCATAGAGAGAAATCCATATTTGGAGTTTCATGTAGGGAAAAATTTCCATTGGAGATTGTACACATACACTTGTGTGGACTAATGCAAACATTTTCATTGTCTACTAATGTTTACATTTTTTTGTTGTTGGCTACAGTTGAAAAGCTTGGGTTTGTCTTCTAAAACATAAATGTCAAACATTTTATGTATTCTAAAGATTTAAAGCTATGGTTGAAAAGTAAATTGGAAATCATATTATAATTTTTAGATCAGATAGAGATGGTGAATACATCCTAACGAATTTAATTTTTGTTTGTCAATCACATGGAATCAAGAGGCACTTTATTGCATGTTATACTCGACAACAAAATGGAATAGCTGAAATGAAAAATCAAACGTTTGTGAATATGGCTCGAAGTATGCTCGAGGAAAAGAATCTACCAAATTAATATTAAGGAGTAGTAGCTTGTTCTATTTAAAATTTTAACATAATTCCATCTAACAGTGTGAAGGATTGAGTTCCCAAATAAGCCTAGAGTGGTAAGAGTTGTAAATGATATCATTTAAGAATTTTTGGTTGCGTTGCTTAGACACATGTTCCTAAATAATTGATAAAGAAGTTAGATGATAGAAGTGAGAAATGTATCTTTGTTGGATACAATGAGGAGTCTAAAGCATACAGACTCTATAATCCCATTACCAAGAAATATATTATCAGTAGAGATGAGTTCAAGGAAGAAGAAGCTTGGGATGGAAGCATAGATAAATCTGTTCGAGAGGAAGTTGTATTATCTCATGGATATGATGATAAAGATGAGAAATAAATACAAGGTGAATATTCGACTCCATATACACCTATGAAAACACTTCAACAAGGAAATCACCAAGAGTCTGTCCATTACAGTTTAGAACACCGAGAAATCAAGAACATGGCGGACCATCAGGTTACGGTGGAAAAAAAACAGGAACAAAGTTGAGTAATGAATCTAATCCTATGATAACTACATTAAAAAAAAAATTAAAAATTAAAAGACTAGAAGTATAAAGGAATTGTATGAGAAAATTTATGAAACAGATCAAGTTTCAATTTTTTCATTATTTGCATTTGATCCAATAAATTTTGATGAAACCGTGAAAGAAAAAGTTTGTATAAAATCCATGGATCAAGAAATTGATGTTATAGAAAGAAATAATACTTGGGAACTTGTATATTTTCCTGAACATAAAAATAAAATAGTCCGTGGGTAAAAATGCAAAGGTGGTTACACTTTTGTGAGAAACATGTTCAGAAATTTCATTTTCCCAAAAGTTCGGCCGAACTTTTAGGAAGTTCGACCAAACGTTTAGAAATTTTGGCCGAATTTTTGAAATTAATTCGGCCAAACTGTTTCTGACATTAACATTGATGGCGCATTTGCGGCGTGGGTAAACAAATTTATGGCTGGATATGGAAAAACTAGCAACAACAATTTGGCCGAACTAATAGTCCAGCCGGATTATTATAGTTTGGCTGAACCTTTTAAAATACTTCAGCCAAAATTTTGTTATAAATATATTGGCCCCAGACTGCAACAAGTTTTTGTTACTGTTGTGTTGCTATGTTTCTGTCTTACTGCTCTGTTCTATTGTTGTCTTGTCGTTGTGTTGCTTTGTTTATGTCTCGCTACTATGTTTTGTTGATGTCTCACTCTATAGTTGTCTCACTATTGTGTTGCGCTATTTCTGTCTCACTGCATTATTGTTGTCTCACTGCTCTGTTATTGTCTCATTGTTGCAAGGACAAGCAGGGGAGCAAGCGAAGGTGAGAAGGTGTTATTTTTCTGCTCTATTTTTTTTTTAAATTTAATTTTCTATGTTTGTAAGTTTTCTCTAATATGTGTCCTCAGCGATCTACGACCTTGTCGTCTCACTGTCTTCTCGCCGTGTGTGCTCTTGTTGTCTCCTCGCCGTGTGCGCTCTCGTTTTCTTCTCGCCATGTGCACTCTTGTTGTCTTCAAATTTCCATGTATTTCTCCAAATTCAAATGTCGTGATTTGTAAGAAAATAAATATTTCTTAAATTCAATTTCCTTTTTAAAAAAATTAAGGATGACGATTAACAATGGGACGAATATGTGTGTGTGTGTGTGTGTGTGTGTGTGTGTATTTTTCAGTGGGAAAAAACCTCTGCCGTATGTAATGTACGAGCACAATATTAACCTGTAGGAGCCCCTTAGGCAATAATTGACCTACGAATTTGACCAATATCTTGAGTTATTAGTTTCACTAGCTTCTCGCAGTAGAAAGCAATTCCAGGTTCATATTTCTTAAATTCGATTTCCTTTAAAAAACTTAAGGATGATGATTAACAATGGGAGGAATACACACACACACACACACACACACAGATATAGATGTATATTTTTTTCAGTGAAAAAAACCTGTATACTGTCATATTTCTCAACGTAATATTATTTAACCAAAAGACCGCTTGGGCAATATTTGACTGGGCTGGGCAATTTTAGTTTAATAGGTTTATAGCATCTACAATGAAAGCAATTCCGGTTCATATTTGTGATTCAATTTAGATTCCAAAAAAAATTAAGGATGATTAACAATAAGGAGGAATATTTATATATATATATATATATATATATATATATATATATATATATATATATATATATATATTCAATGGAAAATAACCTCTATTGTATATAATGTACCAACACAATATTAGCCTGTAGGAGCCCCTTAAGCAATAATTGACCTGTGCATTTGACTGAGATCTTGAGTTAGAAATTTCACTAGCATCTCGCATATGGAATAATAATCCTTCTTGTTCTAGCCTTCTGAGAGTAATATCCCTTATTGTTCTTTGTTCATGAAGAAAATATATATATGTGTGTGTGTGTGTGTGTGTGTGTGGTTTTAATATTATCTTCTATAATATGTTGTGTATGGAATAACAAACATTCTTGTTCCAGCCTTCTGAGAGTAATATCCCTATATTGTTCTCTGTTCATGCAGCAAAATGTATATATATATATATATATATATATATATATATATATATATATATATATATATATATATAGTTAATATATTATCTTCTATAATATGTTGTGTATGGAATAATAAACCTTCTATTCTAGCTTTTACCGAAATTAATATATATATACTATTCTCTTTTCATGCAACAATCAATATATATATATATATATATATATATATATATATATATGGTTTTCTTATTATCTTCTATAATATGTTGTGTATGGAATAATAAACAATAAAAGATGAAAACATTGTTTTTATATACCACTAACCCACACACATTTACCATTATCCCATCCTTGAGTAATCTCTAATCTCATAAGATGAAACCATTGCTAATTATATGAAAACCTTATTTTTAGATAGGGATTTCCAATTGGTAAAGTCCTCCCTTCAAATTGATGTTCTTGGTGTTCCAACCATGTTGCTTGTTGTTTGAATCTATGTCATCTTTAACAAAATTCCTCTTTATGTTGTGTGTAATATTTTGAGGGTTTTCCTAATATTCTCTTATTGGGAAGCCCTTTCATCTGAGTACACAGAGATTATTTCAAGAGATTACATCATCCTTATTGGTGTTGTGGCCATGTTATTTGAATCTATGTCAACTTTAACAAGGTTCCTCTTTATGTTGTGTGTAATCTTTTGAGGGTTGTCCTAATGTTCACTTATGTCAGAAGCCTTGTCATCCTTTTTGAAGTTATTTCGTGATTCTGTCATACTTATTGGTGTTGTGGCCATGTTATTTGAATCTATGCCAGCTTTAACAAGGTTCCTCTTTATGTTTTGTGTAATATTTTGAACGTTGTCCTAATTTTTTCTTATACCGAAAGCCATGTCATCCTTTTTTAAGTTATTTCATGATTCTGTCATCCTTATTGGTGTTGTGACCATGTTATTTGAATCTATGTCAGCTTTAATAAGGTTCCTATTTATGTTGTGTGTAATGTTTTTAGGGTTGTCCTAATGTTCTCCTATGTCGGAATCCTTGTCATCCTTTTTGAAGTTATTTCGTGATTCTGCCATCTTTATTGGTGTTATGGTCATGTTATTTGAATCTATGTCAGCTTTAACAAGGTTCCTCTTTATGTTGTGTGTAATCTTTTGGGGGTTTTCCTAATGTTCTTTTATGTGGGAAGCCCTGTCATCCTTTTGAAGTTATTTCTTGATTCTGTCATCCTTATTGGTGTTGTGGCCATGTTATTTTAATCTATGTCAGCTTTAACAAGGTTCCTCTTTATGTTGTGTGTAATCTTTTGAGGGTTTTCCTAATGTTCTCTTATGTCGGAAGCCCTCTCATCCTTTTTGAAGTTATTTTGTGATTCTTTCATCCTTTTTGAATTCCTTGGCATATGGATCCATGTATGAAGTTCTCTTATAATTTAACTTATTCATAATGTTATTAATTCTCTCCCTTGGAAGCTGTCCACGGGTTGTGTTTGCTTGTCTCTATACATTTTACTACAATCGTTTCTATACATTTTACTACAATTGTTTCCCTTTAGTACAAGTTTTACAATTTATATGGATGGGTTTGGAAAATTATCAATATCAACACAAAACGTGTGGCAAAAAATGCTTTTTTCAAATACCATTTACACCAAAAACCTGAGGTAATGTGCCAATATAGACAGTTACATATAGCAAGATCAAAATTCTTAGAAATGGGAATTATATGTTCAGATTTTTGTGTTAATAGTGAGTTATTACCAACAATATATATAGTGTGACAACCATAGATTTACCAAGTTTGAACTTAAGAAAATTTTGAGCATATATGACATGTCAAGAGCCTCTTATATTCACTAGAAAGATTAGAATGCTTAGAAATGGAAATTATATGTTCAGATATGTTTGTTAATAGTGAGTTATTACCAGTAAGATATATAGTGCAATAACCATAGATTTACCAAGTGTGAACTTAAGCAAATTTTGAGCATATATGCAGGTCGTGAGCCTCTTATATTCACTATCGGCAAGATATATAGTGCTGGATTGGAGGTTTATGTGGTGTATTTTTTCAGATGTAAAACTCGGATTATCCAAGGTCATCATTTTTTAGTCTACGTTTTGAGTCTAAATCAAGACTCATCTTCAGGACAACCTACAAAGAAGAGTACAAATCATAGGTCAATAAATAGTGGAAAGATGGAGATGAAAGAGGCCGACCAGTTTTTTATTTTTAAATTTTTTATTTTAAATTAAAATTTATTAATATTATTGTTTATTTTTTGTTTAAAGGATATCCTACCTAGTTTAGATATAATGGCATTAATTAAAAGGAAACCATAGATTTACCAAGTTTAAACTTAAGAAAATTTTGAGCATATATGACAGGTCGTGAGCCTCTTATATTCATTGTTGAAATTTATATCAGATCAAATTATGTTGCTACCATAACTTAGCATAAAATGACAATGAAAATGCCAAACAAATGCAAATGTCAACATGCAACAGAGACGACATTGTTAGTATGTTAGTATTTTATTAATGATGTTAATAGGGTTAGTTGGGTTACAGTGATGTATAGACGAGGCCTGAGCACCAGATACTCTCCAAACCTGTAGGTGGAACATTAGCCCTGGATGTTAGGGGAACCATGTACATGTCATTTCTATGTCATTTCTCCCATCAAATTTAAGCCTTGTAGGTGGGACATTGCCCTTGGTTGTTAAGGGAACCATGTATATGTCATTTCTCCCATAAAATTTAAGCCTTATAGGTGGAAAATTGGCCCTGGATGTTAGGGGAACAATGTACATGTCATTTTTATGTCATTTCTCCCATAAACTTTAAGGAAGATTTTAAGGTAAACCATGTACCTGTCATTTCTCCCATAAACTTAAGGCAAACATTTAGGAAAACCTTGTACATTTCATTTCTCCCATAAACTTTAAGGAAGACCATGTATGTTTCATTTCTCCAATCAAATTTAATTTAATATATTTTTAAGGAAAGTGCTAGTGTTTTTGGAAGCCATTTACATTGCATTTCTCCCATAAACCTTTTACATTTCTCCCATAAAATTTAAGGCATTTGCTAGTGTTTTGGGAACCATGTACATGTCATTTTTATGTCATTTCTCCCATAAACATAAGGCAAACTATAAGGCAAACCATGTACATGTCATTTCTCCCATAAACTTAAGGAAAACTTTAAGGCAAACCATGTGCATGTCATTTCTCCCATAAACTTAAGGAAAACTTTAAGGCAAACCATGTACATGCCATTTCTCTCATTAACTTTAAGGCAAACCATGTACATGTCATTTCTCCCATAAACTTTAATTTAATATATTTTTAAGGAAAACGTTAGTGTTTTTGGAAACCATGTACATGTCATTTCTCCCGTAAAATTGAAGGCATTTGATAGTATTTTGGGAACCATGTACATGTCATTTCTATTTCATTTCTCCTCTGAACTTTAAGGAAAAATTTAAGGCAAACCATGTACATGTATTTCTACTATAAAATTAAGGAAAACTTTAAGGCTAACCATGTACATGTAATTTCTCCCATAAACTTTAAGGCAAACCATGTACATGTCATTTCTCCCATAAACTTTAATTTAATATATTTTCAGGGAAAATTCTATGTTTTTTAAAACCATGTACATGCCATTTCTCCCATAAACTTTAAGAAAAACTTTAAGGAAAACCGTGTACATGTCATTTCTCCCATAAACATAAGGAAAACTTTAAGGCAAACCATGTACATGTCATTTCTTCCATAAACTTTAAGGAAAACCATGTACGTGTCATTTCTCCCATAAGCTTTAAGTCATTTGCTACTATTTTTGCAACCATGTACATTTCATTTCTATGTCATTTCTCCCATAAACTTTAAGGCACTTGCCAGTGTTTTGGGAACCATGTACATGTAATTTCTATGTAATTTCTCCCATAAGCTTAAGGAAAACTTTAAGGCTAACCATGTACATGTCATTTCTCCCATAAACTTTAATTTAATATATTTTTTAAGGAATTTTACATGTTTTTTGAAACCATGTATATGTCATTTCTCCCATAAACTTGGCGTTTGCTAGTGCTTTTGGGAACCATATACATGTCATTTCTTCCATAAACTTTAAGGCAAACCATGTACATCCAATTTATCTCATAAACTTTAAGGAATTTGAAACAAAATTGAATTCATTTTCAATAAAGTTTCACTTAATATATTTTTAAGAAAAATGCTAGTGTTTTTGGAAACCATGTACATGTCATTTCTCCCATAAATTTTAATGCATTTTCTAGTGTTTTTAGAAACCAATGTACATTTCATTTCTTCGATAAACCTAGCATTTGTTAGTGTTTTTGGGAACCATGTACATGTCATTTATCCCAACCATGTACATGTCATTTTTCCCATAAAATTTAAGGCATTTGAAATAAAATTTAAGTTATTTGCAATAATGAAAATTCTAGTGTTTTTGGAAACCATGTACATGTCATTTCTCTCATAAACTCTAATGCATTTTCTAGTGTTTTTGGGAACCATGTACATGTCATTTATCCCATAAAATTTAAGGCAAATCATGTACATGTCATTTCTCTCATGTATTTGCAATAGATGTTCATTTAATATATTTTATTGAATTTGTTTTTTTTTTCAGAATAAAAAATCCCACTAAACATGGTTGAAAAATGGATATTATGCATAGATGTTTCTTGCTATCCCAATCTAGGGAAAGTGGTGATTACATATTTGCTTTGCAATATTGTGACTAAGAAGGTCCTCCAAAGGAAAATGAATATACCGAAAAGAAAAAAAACCAATGAATCATATTATATTGCATTGATAGAAGGCTTGGGAACTGCTAGGGAGTATTGATCAAATGGAATTATAGTTTTCACCAATTTTGAACTTGTGTGCAACCGAATGAAAGGCGTGTACTAAGTTAAGAAAGAGAGGCTAAAACAACTGCATGGAAAAGAAAATAAAAATTCTTAAACAATTTCAATTTTTTAGTATAATACATTGTGAAAATGTTAATAAGATGTCTCGTGATCTATTGTGTGTGGCAATGCCAATTCAATATTTATCTGTCAAAGATGAATTAGTATTATACAGGGCAATGCCAATTCAAGAATCAATATTCATCTCTCAAAGATGAATTAGTGTTGAGATGCCCTCCTTCAAAATTTATTGATGGACATCGTTACATATCTTTGATATGTGTGTATTTTTTACTTATAAATGCATCATTTTTAATGAACATATGTTTTTTTCAATTATATACCAAGTTTGCTCCGACCATGTAAGCACAACTTGGTGAACTTCATGTTTTATAAAATTAAAATGTGCTTGAATTCAACAATTTTTTGTTTAAAACGAGTTTCACACATCAATTTGTGCTTTGAAAGTTGTTTTTACATAATTTGTGTCTGTGCTCATTATTCATGTACTAAATTACATTAATTTTTTGAATTCTTTTGAATTTATTTTAAATAGTAATTTTAAAAATAACTGTAAATGTCCATTGTAGATATCCATATATATATCATGGAGTATGAAAGACGAACATCAATAGAATCCCATGCCTCTACGAGAGAGGAGGATCATGAATCGAGGGATGTTTATGGTATTTATATTAAATGTGCATGTTTTTAACTAAAATTTGAATATATAATATTATCTCCATACATACATGTATACATGTGGAAATTTTTTTTTTATTGAATATATATATATATATATATATATATATATATATATCCCCATGTACATATATGTATACATATGGAATTTATTTTTTATCAATTTTGTGAGTTAAATTAGTTTTTAATAAATTTCATTTTTATTTTTTAGGAGTTAGGATGACAAGAGTACCACTCCATCAATGGAGCCTCACCATGATTCATGCATTCATGGTATGGTTCACGCACTTTAATCAATCATATGTACATATATTTATATGTATGTATGTATTTTTGAATTGATTATAAACTCATATTTTTTTATGAAACTTCCCTCTCATCACGTGAAGGTAGTGGTGGTACACATTCCCCTGGTGGCCAATCAATAGTTGGTGGCCTATTGCATGAAGGTGGTGATATGCATTCATCTGGTGCTCAATCAATGGGTAGTCATGTTGGTTCTCAACCAATCGGTAGTCATTCTAGTTCTTAGGATCTTAGGGTGGGCATGATATTTGCCCAACCATCTCAAGGAGGCCATCAATATGAATATTATTTTCATTCAATTATTAATTTTTTGAATTATTTATATAATTTTTTATGGTTAAAAAGGAAATTTGTGCATATTTGTTCACATATTTTTTTTATACAAAATTTTGTATATTGATGCAGTGGGTGAAAATTTTGCTCGAAAAAGACATAGGCTAGAATGCGTTATTCAAGAAGAATATTTTACACCAACCACAACTTATCCTTCTGAAATTTCTGATTTACCTTGGAAAAAAAAACATCCAAAAATGCACATTACAAAGGTGTCAACATATTTATTCAAAATTGAAAAAAGATATTGTGTCTTTGAAACTCCGTGCTGACAGTCGAGAAAGCTTAGAAATAGTTACTCACTCTTTAAGCACACTTGTATATGTCTACAAAAATATTGGGCCAACCACTAATACTTTTGTAGAAGTGATGAAGAAAAGAAAGAAAATAGTGATGGGTCTCGATACATGGGAGGATGTTAAACATAGAGTTACAACAGAAATGGCCAAGTCTATGTTCAATTTCAAAGAAGGGTCGAAAAGAAAGATGCTAAAGGTACAATATTTCAAGCACCCTGATATAGCTTTCCATTTGTATGATAGGCACCTTGCTGCTTATGGAATACTACCATTGAACGACGATGTTTCTCTTTATTTTGCAAAAATATTTTATGCAGAATTCATTTTGAGAATAAAACCCAATTATAATAACCTTCCCTCTCTCTTTATTCTTCAAAATTATTTTATGCAAAATTATTTTTTAGAATGAAACCCAATTATAATGACCTTCCCTCTGATTTTTTTGGTCCTGGGAAAGTTTGATTATGTGAATGTAGGGACACTAAGCTTGATGTTGAGTTGCCTCGCCCCGAGACACCATTGGTAAGTCAGCCTCTTCATGTGGAAACTTTGCTATCAGAGATGGATGCCACTTCTCAAATTAGTCGAGAAGCAAGGAATGTCATCATAGACAATGTTTAGAGTGGACTTGGTGGAATTAATGTTTGTATGAATCGACAAAGAGCACGAGAGAATGCACGTGTTAATTTTATGTATCATATAGATGATGAGATAGACAACATGAGTATTGAAGAGTTCATAACATATGCAAATAATTATCACAATGGTTGGCAAGACTTAATTATTCATGAGGAAGAGTGCATGGGATTTGTATGTGTTAATGGTTAGGGTGAATATTTTAACATGTATATTTTGTAATAAATACATATACATACATTTATTTGTATATGTTAATATAACAAAAATGTATTATATATGTGAACACCATTTTCAGTTCTCATGCTTAATGAACGAAGATTTTAATATCATGGTCGAAGCTTCAGGTTCTCACAATCAAGATGATATGTTGGACAATGTTAGTGTTTTTTAGGTGTTCATGATGTTGATGTAAAATTATTTTAATCTATTACTGTATCAGTATCATGATGACATATTTTTAAAATAAATAATTGTGTACACATGTACATGTATATAATTAAATGTTAACAAATTCTGATTCCGTACGATGTTGTTGCAATGGAGGTACCATTTTCTTCCCTGTTAGGAGATGTGCCAAATACATCATCACAAGTATGAATTTTTTTTCACTTAAATATGTTTTTAAGTTATAAATTGAAATGAAAGTTTCATTAAAAAATGAGATCTAGATCTTGAGTTATTTTAGAGTTTTGAAATTGTTGAATTTTAGGTTTGTGGAGATGATTTTCATTCAACCACCCTCTTCTTCCCTATTAGAAAAATCCACCATCACAAGTATTCATTTTTTCACTTACATTTTTAAGTTATATATTGAAGTTCAAAAGTTCCATTAAAAAATGAGATCTACATCTTGAGTTATTTTACAATTTTAAATTTTTTGAATTTTAGGTTTGTGGAGATGATTTTCGTTTAGAGCCACCATGTTCCTCCCTGTTAGGAGATGTGTCAAATCCACCATCACAAGTATTCAATTTTTCATTTAAATATGTTTAAGTTATAAATTGAAGTTCAAAAGTTTCATTAAAAATAAGATCTAGATCTTGAGTTATTTGAAATTTTTAAAATTTTTGAATTTTAAGTTTGTGGAGATGATTTCCATTCTCGAAAGAGTCTAGTGATGGAGTGTATGATGGAGATAAGAACATCCACACAATTTGAACTGGTTGTCTAACTTTTTTTTAATATTATTTCAAATTAGTTTATGCATTTTCATTTGAAAATTTTTAATATATGTGTGTGTGTGTGTGTGTGGAGGATGTATTAATGGACGAACAACAAAATACAATGGAGAGGGAAGTACATGAGGTATTTCATGATTTTTTTTTTCATTTTGTTTTTTTACATGAAGTTATACATTCTCATTCAATTTTAAAACGTTAAATTTTAATGTTTACACGTTGTGTACAATTTCCCCATTCTTCAGAGGATAGCACAATGAGGTTTGGGACGATGCTGGAAAAGACACTAGATCCATCTCTATTTGATGTATGATGCACATGTGCAACATTTTATTTGATAGATAGTCTTAAATTTACTTTTCTATATAGATTCTTATTTATCCAGTAATATTTAGTTTTCTATATAACTTGATACTTGTAACACTCTATATATATATATATATATATATATATATATATATATATATATATATATATATATATATATATACTTTTATTGTTTATGTGATATAAATTTTGGACATATTTTACATTTTGGATATAGTTCCAAACTACATTTACTTTTATCAAGAATGATTTTAAATTTTGGATAATTACATTTTGCATGTGATCACATGTTGTGATATAATGTTTTGTTTTTAAATCTCAAGTTGTCAAATGTATTTGTTAAATATAAAATGAATCTAGATGGAAATTTCAAATTACAAAACACATGTATATTTTGGATAGTTGAACTACATTTGGCATATGATCACATTTTGTGATATAATGTTTTGTTTTTAAAACTCAAGTTGTCAAATTTTATTTGTTAAATATAAAATGAATCTATATGGCAATTTCAAATTACCAAACACACGTGTATGTTTTGGATAGTTGAACTACATTTGGCATGTGATCACATGTTGTGATATAATGTTTTGTTTTTAAAATTCAAGTTGTCAAATTTTATTTGTTAAATATAAAACAAATCTAGATGGAAATTCCAAATTACAAAACACATGTGTATATTTTGGATAGTTGAGCTACATTTGGCAAGTGATCACATGTTGTGATATAATGTTTTATTTTTAAAACTCAATTTGTCATTTTACTTGTCAAATATAAAATGGATCTATATGGAAATTTCAAACTACAAAACAGGTGTATATTTTGGATAGTTAAACTACATTTGGCATGTGATCACACGCTGTGATATAATGTTTTGTTTTTAAAACTCAAGTTGTCATTTTATTTGTCAAATATAAAATGAATCTAAATGGAAATTTCAAATTACAAAGCACATGTATATTTTGGATAGTTGAACTACATTTGGCATGTGATCACATGTTGTGATATAATGTTTTGTTTTTAAAACTCAAGTTTTCATTTTATTTGTTAAATATAAAATGAATCTAGATGGAAATTTCAAATTAGAAAACACGTGTATATTTTGGATAGTTGAACTACATTTGGCATGTGATCATATGCTGTGATATAATGTATTGTTTTTAAAACTCAAGTTGACATTTTATTTGTTAAATATAAAATGAATCTAAATGGAAATTTCAAATTACAAAACACATGTATATTTTGAATAGTTTAACTACATTTGACATGTGATCAGATGTTGTGATATAATGTTTTTTTTTTTTTTAAACTCTAGTTGTCAAATTTTATTTGTTAAATATAAAATGAATCTAGATGGAAATTTCAATTACAAAACACATGTATATTTTGGATATTTGAACTACATTTTGCATATGATCACATGTTGTGATATAATGTTTTGTTTTTAAAACTCAAGTCATAATTTTATTTGTTAAATATAAAATGAATCTAGATGGAAATTTCAAATTACATTTAACACATACATTGGTACATGTTATGCATTTGAAAATGTGTGTGAATGATATATAATTTTAGGATAAATCTATTATTTAGGTGATATTTAAGTACATTTTGCATGATCATACATGTCATTTAAAACAATCATAGATGGTTTTACATATTTAAGTTCATGAATATATGTACATAAAAATGATTGAAGTACATGTATGAATATATGTAAAAATTATTGAAGTACAATACATATTGATTTATATATCTAAAAACAATCATAAATTCTAGGTGTTCATAGATGTGTCAAACAATCATAAAATTTTAAAATTGTGTTAAAACATATATCGAGTACACAACATTTTTCAATAATGTACATAGAAAATCTACTTTCAGTTTATAGTAAACTGGAATTTACAAAATACATACCACATATGTTTCATTCAAGAATGAATATTATAATTTTCTTAATAGAAACATCTAATTTACAAATTGTGCTTGAATTAAAATTTGCATTATATCAACTATGCTAGATACATAGATATGTACATTTTTCAATAATGACATTATGACAAATTGTACCAGAGAATTTAGAAATCATTTAAGACCAGATAATCTACATGTGTATGTGTACACATGTGTAAAAATTACTCATGTGCATGTACCAAAACAATTCACATGTGCAAACACTTGTACATATAACATAAAATATACATATTATAATAAAATTGAAAAACTTAAGAATGCACGAAAAAAATGCTAGTTCAATTTTTAGTTGTGTTTTGGAAGTTCTAAAAGATGAATCCAAAGAGAAGAAATCGTTGGGTAGTTCAATCAAAAAAATTCTAATGGAATGTCATCTTCAATGATCCGTTCAAGATCGGCTTTTGACATTTTCCATTTCTTAATTTTCAATTTTTTTCTTTGATTGAACTTCTATCAACTTTAAGCATGCTACACACAGCAAGTGACTATATTGACAACTTATGATATCATGTTCATAGTCTTGAAAGTAAACAAAATCCCTACTCTGAATAGTTTGTTGGAAAAAATAACCTTTCAATATAATAGTCCTTATGTCATATATAAACCTGCTATCATGATAGTTTTCTAATAATTTCATCTTTCGTTCAGTGCAACACATCAAAAAATACTTCACATTTTCATTATTGGTAGTAGGTGCGACTACAGTAAAAACATCTCCTACAAAATAAAACAAAATTACATTTAAATTTAGATCATAATTAACATGAAAAATTAACTTTAAAATTAACATGTGTGCTTGATTTTATTATATATTTCTAGATCTCTATCATTTGAAAGAAATTGAAATGTTACCTGTTCTAACAAGATCAGAAACTCGATCACCTTCGGATGATATTGTAGTCTCCTTTGATTTCATTTCTTCAAAGTTTGCAACAAACATTTTCTCGTTTATATTTATTTTTGTATGTTGCCAATATTTTACATACATTTTGTTTACACAAACATCATTAGGTATTGTGTTTTATGTGAAAACATGACAAAAACAAGAATATTTTCTTTTATCCAATGCAAACACAATTTTGTACATCTTGTTTTTAATTGGATGTAATTTTTGAGTCCCTTTTATTGTTTTAATGTCATCTCCAATCAATCTATCTACTTCTTGGACCCTAATATGCCAAAAAAAACTATATGGAAAATTCAAAAATATAAATATGTTATTCAAAATACCATCAAGGATAATCATTTTCATAAATAATGTTTAAAATTAGAAATAAAATAAAAATGAAATCATGTACATTCATACTTCTCTTGATCGATTAGTCTCATGGCTTAGTGCAGCAATGCACCATTGAAAAACATGTTCAGCTGAGACAAATAGGTTTGCAGAGTGGTTCATTTGATATCTTTGAAGTGCTCATTTTATACATGCCCTTGCACCGTCATGTTCTCCTTTTCCATGACAAGCCTCAAAGAAATTCCAACAACGATGTGGGCTTTCATATGAAGACAACACAACCCAGATAATGATCGTGAAGATTTTAATTGACATGCACATCCATCTAACTATATCCAATGTTCATTGAATTTCATTTCATGAATTTGCAAGGAGTCATAAATCTTTTCAAAACAATGTTGTACAAACTGTGTATCATGTGTACGACCGTCACTGATATAAAAGGGATATTCTTTAATAACATGCCTATTTTCACTGGTGGTTTCTATATGATTAACATTTTCTTCAGGATGTCTATATAGAATATAGACAAGCATGGACATTTGTTCAGAATGATAGTATTCACTATGTATTTCTTTTTGTGGAACAGATGTGCAGTGTTCTACAAAATAAACTATTGACAAAATGGTCTCTAGTGGAAAAAATTCACGAGATTTTTTGAATTGCAAGTCCTGCCATTGAGCTCTATGGGAACGCTTGGTGTATTTATAAATTTTTGCCTCAAACTTTCTCAAAAACTCTATCACAAAAATTTCTTCTACTTGTAAATAAATTCTTTTAGCATTTGTAGTACTACTTGAACCAATCAATGTATGAATATATTCATATCTCTTCCATTTCACTTTTATGTTGGACAATGATTGATCATTTATATCAATACGATATTTTCTTTGAAATTTAGTCAAATTTTCACAATCATCATTTTTTTTACCACCAACAAATTTATTTTGGTAAAATAATTCATGGCTTTCTCTTCCACATAGAATTTGAGAGATGAAATCATGGATAGTGGAAGGAGGAGGTGAATATTTCCAAAATATTTTACCAAAATTAAGGAATGTATCATAATATAACTGAAAGTCCACATGATAATGACAACAACAAGTTTCGTGTACAGTGGTAGGTTTAACATACTATGGTTTTTGTTGCACAAAAGCACTGATTGAGACATTAATTTCATGATTCTCTTCTATGAACTTGTTGAACAACTCTATCTGAGTGGTATCCAAGAAATTTTTTGCATGTTCTTTATACTGATTTCGTGCTATTCTTCTTCACATCACATCCCTTGCTTTTGGTGAAACACGTGAATTTATCATCCAATATTCATATATTATTTTTTAACATCTTCTCCAAGTATATCTTTGTATGGTTTCCTACAAATAGTTGTCTAACAAGCGATTTCATCATTTACATCTATTTGCAATCGAAATTTCTGATGTTTGTGCAAATTTTTTCGTGAGGTTCCTAATGCTTGTGCCATAGATTTTACCAAGAGATTATATTTAGCACTTGATGAAACAACTGCCATTTGTATTACTGTACGTGCATCTAAAGCATTTTTTTTCTAGATCTTCCAATTGAATTTAGAGCACTATTTATATTTTGTATCACATTTTCCTTCATTTTTTTTTTATCTTTTGTTGATTTTCAAATACCCAATAAAGTCATATATTCTTTTAATTTCTTTGATGTTAAGAGACTTTTCAACATTTTGTCTTGCACTGCCACAGTTTCATCTTTGAAGAACGAATCAATAATGCACTTAACACGATATCGTATAACATGGTCAGCCTTTTTATCTCCACATGTGTGAGTGTCAACATTTTCTAACATCTCATCATCGATATTGATTTCATGTGTACATATTAGAATTGAATGTACATAATGAGTTTACATATTCAATAAATAATCAAATTAATAAATATGTATAATTTCAATAATACACATTCAACATATATATACATACCTAGTGATTCAATTTCTTCACTTGAATTTCTTTCAACATTTTCAACATCTTCAATCATTAATTCAATATCTCTTTCACGTTCTCTTTCAAAATTTTCTATCTCATCATCAATGCTTTGATTTCTATCTCTCTCTGTTTACATTGCAAAATAATTTACAAATTATTTCATCAAATAAAAATTAAGTTTCACAATACAGTAATAAAGTTTTAAATATCAAATTTATAATATTTACATTTACATACCTGCCTCAACTTCTAGTTAAGGTTGATTTTCCCTTTCAATATTTGAGTGTTCTTCTCTCTTTTTTTTGTGATATTCTCTCCGTCGTTTTCTACGTTCCTCGGGGTCTCTTGTTCGATCATATTTTCCCTTGCAATTCATTCGATTTCCCATGATAATTTAGTATGAAGCTCAAAAAAAATTTCTTCTAAATCTTGTAAAAAAATCCCACTACATCAAAATTTAGACAAAAACTCAATTAAAAAAAGCATCACAAAAGATTTAATTTTAAAAAAACTCATTTTAAAAATTTTGCACAAAAGACATACTTCAACCCAAAACACTTACTTTAAAAATTCCGCCAAAAAATGTCTTTTTAAAAATGAAATGAAGCTCAAAATATTTCCTTCTAAGTCCTACAAAAAATATTTATTTAAAAATTTAAACAAAAACTCACTTTAAAAATCATTATAAAATATTTACTTCAACCCAAAACACTTACTCTAAAAAAATGTCATTTTAAAAAATACCTCTAGAAAATGTCCATTGAAAATTAAGCCCAACCTCTTAAAAAATGTCACTTTAAAAAATACCTCCAAAACACGTCCTTTGAAAATTAAGCCCAAAAAACGTCTAAAAAAATGTCACTTAAACAAAATACCTCCAAAAAATGTCCTTTGAAAATTCAGCCCAAAAAGCCTCTAAAAAAGTCACTTTAAAAAATACCTCCAAAAAATGTCCATTCAATATTGAGTCCAAAAAGAGTCATTTGAAAATTAAACCCAAAAAGAGTCCTTTGCAAAATCAGCCCAAACGACGGAATGTGCGAAAATAATGATTCTGTTTTCAGCTATTTATATAGCTGCGAAACTTTTTTTTGGAGGGGCTTTATTGAACTTTCCGGCTGACATAATTTGTGAGTAAAATTTCGGCCAAACTTCTGTCAAAAGTTTTGCCGAACTTTTGTGTCATTAGAATTAACGGGTTGATGCGGAAAAAAACAATTCGGGCGAACTAACACATCTGCAACTACACAGCAGCTCGACTCTGAACAAATTTCTTCAATTTGGAAATGATTAAACTCCATCAAACTTTATGAATTAAATTTCGGAACCAAGACATGAAATACAACTTTTATGGAATTCCATAAATATTTACTATTTTAATTAATTTTGTAATAAAATGGGTGCAAACAATTTTTAAAGGTCATTATAATTCATTGAAATCAAAATTCTATATCTTCCAAAATACTTTGTAAAAAAAATTGAAAAAATTATGTTGCATTACATTGGTCCACCCTCTGTAATGGGTAGTTTTTAGATTTTTAGTTTATAACTAATATGTTAAAAAACTTTGTGTGATCTGAAACATATTCAAGATATGTAGCTTTTTCATATTGGATTAGTTCAAAAAATTCTAGTAACTATGATATGTATCAATTGGTTTCATAAATATAACGATACCGAAGTAGACTCTGTCTAGATTGTTGTAACACATTTTTTTTCTCAAAAGCACAATGTTTTCAAAAAATACACCAACACATTTGAACATGACTTTTTATGAATCCTTTATTTGTTAAAGAACACACACTCAAAGAAATGTTAAGTTGACATATCAAATGTGAATAAAAAAATTCCAAAAAAATAGGTAATAGAAAGCTAATAAAATTTCACACAAGTTTTATTTTAATCGTAAAATGAAATTCTGAACAGAAAAATTGTTGTGGCATGCAGAGAGAAAAAAAATGATATTTTTTCTCAAAAAAGGGAAAAAAATGTAACTCAACTTCACATTTTCACAAATGGATTTACAAAATAAAAAATACTTTATATGTATTAAAACAAGAACCCCGAGTATGGTATAGTAGAATTGATGAATATTTGAATAATAATGGATTCGTCAGCAGTGTAAGTGAGCCAACTTTGTATACAAAGGTAAACGAGAAAGGTAAAATTCTGATTGTGGGCTTGTATGTTGATGATCTGATTTTCACTAGAGATCTTTCAATAGATGATTTTAAGACAAACATGAAAACATAATTTGACGTGAATGATTTAGGCATAGTGAAATATTTTCTTGGTATTGAAGTAACTCAATCTAAAGATGGTATTTTCATTTGTCAATCTAAGTACATGAAAAGGATATATTAAAAAGATTCAGAAAGGAAAATTGTAAGTTAGTTATAACCACAATTGCAATTTGTAAAAACCTAGTAAGAATGATCAAGGTTCAAATGTGATCCAACCTTCTATAAGAAATTAGTTGGAAGTCTTATGTATTTTATTGCAACAAGGTTTGATATAACGTTTGTTGAAAGTTTAATTTCCAAATTTATAGTGTCTCTGAAGAGTACCCATTAGCTAGTTGGAAAAATGATTTCAAAATATGTTGCTGGAACAAGAAATTATCGTATCATGTACGCATCAAATTTAGATTTTAAACTGTCTCAGTATACAAATATTGATTTTGCAAGCAATAATGATGATAGAAAGAGCACATCTCCATATGTGTTTAGTTTTGGTTCAAGTTTAGTTTCATGGGCATCAAAGAAAAAATCCATTGTAATTTTATCATCTACTAAGGCAGAGTATATTGCAGCAACAAAAGAAGCATGTCAAACTGTGTGGATGAGAAGAATTTTAACTAAGTTGTTGCATGAAAAAAAGAACCAACTCAAAATTTTTTGTGACAACAAATCTACTATTGCATTATTGTATTATGAAAAGTTATTGGATGAAAAAAAAACCAACTCAAATTTTTTTGTGACAACAAATCTGCTATTGCATTATAAGGCAAACATGTTTTTTATAAAAAATAATAAACACAATAATACCAGATATCACTTCATTAGGAAATTAGTAAGAAAAAATGAAATATATATGGAATTCTACATATCAAAAAACCCGCTTGGATACATATTTACAAAATCCTAAATTAATTGTTTGAATTAAAAAAATTAACGTATATGTAATGTAACAACATTTTGATGTAATAACAAATTTTTTATTTTTAATTAGAGCAACATTTTGTTTTTTTTAAGTAAACTAATTAGGAGGATAATGTAAAATATAATCATTTCACCCTACACCTTCCTCCACACTCGCCATAATTAGCCATAATCCTATGCGGCGTCACGGCACATGACTTGATTGGAGCATGTTAGAAAGGGGCAGCACCACTTTAAAAAACAATATTCTAATTCGTGTAACCAATTGAAATTTTGTATAAATACAAATGCTCAACCAAAGGCCGCTTCCGTATTTGGTTGTGTCATCTGTAGCTGCGTTATGTACTTGTTTAAGGTGCAACCATACGTTAACGTATTTTTATTTTAACATGGTTCAGGGGTAACGGTTTTATGGTGATTTTTGTTTTTTAAAATACGAGGGTCAAATTTTTTATGATATGTTAATGTTTTATTATTTGAAATGTATTTAAATAGGTAAAACAATTTTAAAATTGTTGATATATATTATTTATTCTAAGAACCCTTTTCGATTTACTAAACTTATAAAATGGAAAATATTATTCTGCTTATAGTCAGAAATTTGAGAGCTACATCTTAAAAACCTTCCATGCATACTAGGAAATGTTCCAACTGCAAACTAAATTGGAACAAACAAATAATTTCCATAGGTTGCTAAAATTTTAGTTGTGAAAGATACATTATAACATAGTCTTTTATCACTGGCAACATATAGTTGAAAGAAAAAGACATCAGGGCTACCCAATTTCAACCTTAAAAAAAATGGGATTATATGAATTTTTCTTTTTAAAAAAGATATTACACTGAGTTAATTGTATTTAGGGGTGCTATACATTTTAATATGAAGGCTATGTTGTAGTTATTTAAATATTGGTAAACATTTATTTTAATTAATAAACAATTTATAAATAAAAGTAAATATTTAATTTTTTTTTAATTAATAATAAAAAAATATTAATAAAAATAATAAAATTTAATTGGTTATATTGTATTTTTATTTTATTAATAAATTAAGAACAAATTTTTAAATAAAAGAAAATCATAATAGAATATAAATTCTAACTATAAATTAAGATTTATTTTACCATATAAATTAAAATAATAAATTCTTAACTATATTTCAATTTAATTAATAAATTCATAAAAACATAATATCTATAATTCACAATATGACAATATTTTTAATTATAGATATTCACCCTATTTTAATATGGATATTTTTTACTTGTAAATAGGCTTTGTTACAATAATGTGTCAATACCATGACTTATCAATACCACATGCCCAGAACCTATAACTTATTTCATCAAAATATTTTATTTTAACTTAATTTTATAACATTTTTTAAATTAAATTTAAAAGCAAAAAAAATTATAATTATTTTTGAGATATATCGAAGTCCTATATCCTCACTACTACTTAAAAAGATTTTATACATATTTCAAATAGATTAATCAAAATTTTAATAAAATAAAAAATAGAATATTTTTTATATGAAGAGATGTGAAATTGATATAATTTAAATAATATTATTAAGAATTAGTATAAGTTAATTTTAGCTTAATATTTAACTTTTTTTCAATTTTTACACTCATAAAAAATAAAGACTACTACTTCCAAATATTTTATGTATAACTTGGAAAAATTAATCAAAATTTTAATAAAATAAAAAATAAAAAAAATATTTTTATATAAAGAAATGTAAAATTTATACCATTTAAATAATATTATTAAAAATTATTATAAGTTAATTTTAATTTAATATTTAACTTTTTTTTCAAATAAAAAATCTAAATGTTTGAGAAATTTAATTTATCTGAACACTTAATATTGACTAATTTATAAATATAATTTATTTTACATATATAAAAATCACAGATAAAAAAAATATATATATATATGGTTCAATGTATGGTTCTCGAGCTACCTGTGGATTCCTTTGTCGCCAAAGAAAACATTGCCGTATAAGATTATAGGTATACTTCGGCTCAAAGTTAATAACCCAGATTCGCGGGGATCCGGCCGCTGTAACGTCATTTTAATTTGGGCACATGGGCATCTCTCTTCCCTCTTCTCTGCATGTGCGAACCCTAACAGCAAGTTACCGAAGGCCCACTCCGTACATTTCCAATCACGGGTTGCTTTTCCAAAGTTTTACTGAGAGTAAACTAACGTTCATTGGATTTATTTGGGGAATGGTTTACTTAAAATACAAAGCACATGGTTCCTTGCAGTGGCATTCACGTCTTACAACGTATAGAAAACAAGCCAGCAATTATTCGAGTAAACAACTATTTGACATTCATTCACTCTTTTCAGAATGTGAGGTACAGAGAGAATGGTGATGACTACTGAGACATTTCTTGTTTTTAGTGAGATTTTTTTAGAAGTTGTTTTTGGTGGATTTTTATTTTTTTTGTAAACTTAGTAGTGTTTTTCTATTTTATATTCATAAAATAAAATGTAGGTTATAGACATTTACAGTTTCTCACCTCAATCTGCCAGTAAGAAACTAGGTCTATTGGTAATCTTCAAGAGTTATATGCCATCCAAAACATAAACAACTTAACACTGTCTGTTATAGGCCATCCAAAACTTAAACAACTTAAAGCCTTCTCTTACTATCTTTAAAGGACTATTAAAGGACTATTATCTATCTTTACTTCCATTAACATATTAAAAAAGTAAATGATATCCGTTTTCATTGCAAAAACATAATTTAGGGAAACGAGTCCTCAGAAGACTCTATAGGAGCCAGATCATTAACACTCGATCCTGGCATATCAACCTGATGCATACTTTGTAATTGTTTTTCAATACGTCCAAGTCAGACGTCTGAGTCAAGCACTCTAGTGATGTTGTTGTAAGTTTATCTCCTGGATGTCTCTATGAATTTTCGCTAGAGTTGAGGTTGCATGCGGGTCCTCCCCCTACCTCTTGGACTGTGACAATTGTCTTCACCAAAAGACATTTCAGGGTCGAGTGATGGAAAAGAGACAGTCTGTTGCTGCGAGTAGTATCCGGGTCAGTTAAAATTGGGTCCAATTCTTCCTCGGCCAGTTCAGCGTCCACTTACTCTTTTGCCCTTGCATCTTGTTCCCACCCGTGAATCAAGGAATTGATATAACAGGGATTGTCGTCGAAATAAGCTTGGAATACGTTCTCCATTACCTCTTTACCAGACTTTCGACCTCGTTTGGTTGGTGCAACTTTGGCTTTCCCCTTAGCTTTTCCTTCTTTCTGTGCAGGTGAGAAATGCTAGGAAGAGCTGCAGTGGTTTGCAGTAGTACAGAGCATGGCAATATTAAAGTTACCTGAGATAGAAAGACAAACTTGGTGTTGTCTAGGAGGCACCCAATATTCAACGTCCCTACCAGGAGAGGTACGAGCTTGCGCTAGACCCAACCTTGAGAGACATGAAGGACACAACCTTACAAGAATTGGCAGCGTCTTGACACACCAACAGGACACAACCTTGAAGGAATTTGTATGGAAACTATTCAAGTTATTGACCATATACCTAATTAGATGGACCAGATGCAACAAAAACACAGAACTAGAGAAGACTCTCAATTTTAAAGAGTTGGTTTTAGTGAATTTTTCCTGTTTAGTGAGATATTTTGGAAGTTTTTCTTGCTAAATTTTCACTATGTAATTTCTCTAAATTCTGGCATAAATTTATTGAAATCACAAACTTTATGAATAACCCCTACATAATCAAAATACTATAAAAGATTTTTAGAGTATTAAATTCATATATAATTAAAAACTAATTTAAATAACACAATACAAAATTTCACCATAAAATTTTCACAAAATCCAAAAAATCACACTAAAAACAACTCCTTTAGAAATCAACATACCATTAACGTGTGAAAGTACAACTTTGTTCATATACAATTTGAATACAATTTCCTTGCCCTTAACCCAATACTTCGCTTTTTGAAGTACATAGAACTTTGGTTTCATACAACTTGAATATGATTCCCTAATGCCGTCGCTGCAGATCAATTAGAGCAAAATATGCACCCCCTTCGCCTCTAGCTATGAGATGGGCGTGATTTCCCTGTTCAACAACGCTCCCTTTTTCAATAACTGCTATACAGTCTGCATTCTGAATTGAGGCCAATCGATGAGCTACAACGACAGTCGTTCGTCCCACCGTCACTCTATCTAATGCCTCTTGAACCAAACTCTCGGAATGAGCATCCAACGCACTGGTTGCCTCATCCAATAGCAAGATGCTTGGATTCTTTATAATTGCCCTTGCTATCGCTATTCTTTGCTTCTGTCCTCCAGACAACTGCGCTCCCCTGTTCCCTGTGTTCGTTTCGTATCCATCTTTCAAGCACCTGAAACATATATTCACAATGCGCACCATTCATTAATAACACTCAAAGGGACAAGCATAGTGCACTGTGATTCTAGTTAAGGGTTTTTTTTTTCAGTCAACTTACGAAATGAATTCATGGGCATTGGCAGCATTAGCAGCGTCTATTATCTCCGCCTCAGTCGCGTTCTCTTTACCGTACGCAATATTCTCCCGGATGGTCCCACCAAAAAGAGTTGGCTCCTGCCCTACGAGAGCTATGTGTTTTCTCAGAGACCGCAAATTGAAGCTCTTGATGTCTTGCCCATCTATGAGTACCGTTCCTTTCAGCGGATCGTAGAATCTCTCTATCAGTCCAATGATAGTGGACTTCCCGCACCCGCTTTTTCCAACTAATGCCACGTTGCTCCCTGCATTGATTATAAGGCAGAAATTTCTCAGGATCATAGCATTTGGACGAGCTGGGTAAGCAAAGTCCACACTATTCAGCGCTACAGTGCCTTGGACATTCTCAGGGTTAATCCCATTATGGTCCTCTGGGTTTATAAGGCTATTTCTGTCCAAAATTTCAAACACAGACGTGACAGCATCAGAACCTTTGGCCAGGTCCGAAGTCATACTTCCTGCATCGGCTATCATCCGACCCAATCTTCCAAAGATAAAATGATTCAGTAAAAAAGCATGGAAACTGAGAAATCCGTGATATATAAGCTTCCAACCGTACCAAAACTCAAAAGGCCAATAGCATATTTCAAGAAACTTAGAAGTTCCCAGGGCCAATCCTGCGTACCATGACTGTTTATAGATCTGTCTTCGTGGGCCTGCCTGTGTAGACTCGAAAATTTGAATGATTTTCTCTTGAGAGCAAAAGGCCGCTACGGTTCTATGATGCGTGACACATTCGAAGGCAACTTGGCTGCCTCGATTCTGCGCTTTAATAGACTTACCCGAAACGCGTTTAAGGAGGACGTTTCGAGTGTAGAAACAAAACACCATCAGCGGCTGCACAGCGATCAATACAATAGCAAATCGCCATGCTACCAGCATTCCCAGAATCACCGTTATAATTACTCCAGAGAGACACTCCACTAGAAGGGAAACACGATCTGCTACCAAGGATCTTACCTGCATATATATAGAAGGCCTTCATCATTTGACTAGAAGATTTGTTGCATACAATTAGGGCTTCAAGAAATTTGCTGACAAGAAATATAATGGAACTTGGATTGAATACTTGCCACGTTAGCCTCCTTGGCCAATTTTGAACAAATAGCTCCACTGGAATTTTGGTCGAAATCGAACCAGCCAACTTCAAATGTGAGGATTTTTGACAGCATTCTTTGACGGATCCTTTTTGCCAGAAACTCGCCTGCCACTGCGAAGTTATAATGTTGAACCAAATTTAATGCAAATACATGCACTGCGAGGGCTATAAAAGCAAGGCAATAAATTCGGACTTTAGATCTGATCTCGTCTCTGTCTTTTAAAAAGAAAGCAGAAATCATGGTTGCCACAGTGACGGAAAACGCTATTTGAATTGCAGCATATCCAAAGGCGCCTACACATCCCATGAAAGTATGCTTCCACCGCGGAGCATTTAATTTAAGCAACCTACAGAAAGAAGATCTGGACTGAGCATTAGAGTTTAGTTCTTCTTTTTGCAGGCCAGATTTGCAACTACCAAATTGATTTGAACTAGCTAGTGATTGGCTTTCTAAGCTAGGGGTAGTTATTCCGGAAGGCTTTATAGGATTTGATGCAGCGTTAGGAGCATGTGAAGGCACTTTCTGCTGTATTTGCAACAAAGCAGTATATGCCCCATTTGGGTTATTAATCAGTTCTTGGTGTCCACCGAATTCGATGACTTCACCATTTTGCATCACTGCAATTTTATGAGCACCTTGAATGGTAGAGAGGCGATGAGCCACAACCACCGTAGTTCGCCCAATAGAAGCCTTACCAAGTGCATCTTGAACAATCTTCTCTGATTCTGCGTCTAGAGCACTGGTCGCCTCGTCTAAAAGTAGAATGGAAGGGTTTTTCAGCATTGCTCTAGCTATGGCTATTCTCTGCTTTTGCCCTCCTGACATCTGAATGCCACCTTCTCCTACCTGCATTTGGACAGATAATGAAATGAATACTTGTTATTTGTTATTGAATTTGACATCATATAACTGTGCTTATGAATTGTGCTTTTCAAAAGCCTGGAAGACAACCTGTGTATCATAGCCTTGTGGGAATTGGGTAATGAAGTTGTGGGCGTTGGAATCTTTTGCAACACTAATGATTTCATCCATTGTGGCATCATCCTTTCCAAACAAAATATTTTCTCGAATGGAAGAGGCGAACAGAGCAGGCTCTTGACTAACTAGCCCAATTTGGTTACGCAGCCATTTCAGTTGCAAACCTTTAATATTCTCTCCATCCAGAAGAATTTCTCCTCTGAGAGGATCGTAGAACCGTTCCAATAATGAAATGGCTGTCGACTTTCCAGATCCGCTGCCGCCCACTAAAGCCATTGTTTGGCGTGCAGGAATTGTGAGACAAAAATTGTGAAATATCACGCTATCTGGCCTGGATGGATATGCAAAGTGGACGTTCCGAAATTCGACCTCCCCCGATAACTTTTCCAATACTTTGCCTTCCACATCCTCTGAATCTATTTCTGGTATTCTGTCAATCATCTTAAATATGCGAACAGCCGCAACGCCTGCCTCCGAAAAGTACTTCAGGTTTGGAAGCGCGCTAGCCAGAGACCTGAATTTGAGATCAATTATTAGGTTTTCCAGCCAAAGAAGAAGAAGAAACAAAGGACAAACAAAATTACAATAAAAATACTAGGTCTTACAGTCCACCGATGATTATGCAGTAGCCAACACCAAAAATCTTTCCACCGGTCACATCATGATTCATAACCAATCTGCTTCCATACCATGAAACGAATGCCCACAAGCCAAAACTTACTGCTCCGTTGCCACCTATGGCAAACCCTTTTGCCAGCCCTTGTTTAAGCCCAAGTTTAACAGTTGCATCAAGTGCAGATGAAAAATTTGCCATAACCTTTGCTTCTCCAACAAAAGAATACACGGTTCTAATTGAAGAAACCGCTTGTTCTGCAATTATACTAGACTTATTATATTCTGCGTGCATTTTTCTGGCTATCCCAAGCAGCGTTCGACCGTAAAGAAATCCTCCTACTATCAGTAAACTGGCTAGGGGCAATGTCGCCAACGCCAACCTCCATGACAAATACAAACTGGCCGCATAGCAAGCAATGAAATTTGACAAATTCATGACGAAATTGGGAACCTGAAATACCATCAATTACCACTAATCAGCCTAATTGAATTTCTATCAAGGAATGTTGCAACAATGATTTCAAAATTGAGTCACTTAGATGTGAAAAAACACACCTTTTCGCTAAGGGCGTCCTGTATGACGAGGGTATCGTTGAAAACACTGTTAACGACCTCAGCAACATATGTGCGGCTGGTATCGAAGAATCCAACTTCCTGCCTGAGAACGGCTCTCAAATACTTTCTACGCAGCAGAGATGCCTGTCTTTCTGCAGTCCTTGTCCAGCAGAAACCCTCTGAAACACCCGCCCAATGTTCAGCAAATTCTGCTACTTTAAACCCTCACACACCTTATATATGCCTAAAGAACAAAAAAATAAACTGTAAAAGTTGCTTGAGTACCTAAAAATGCTGCAATCCATGCTCCAGCTGCCAAATACAGCAAAGGCACTATTTGCTGCATCATGACCACACCATTATTCTTCAATTTTAACTCAATTAACCCAACTCAATATATAAAAATCGTGATAATTTTACCTTGTTCATTGTATTCGTGAAATCGCCATACTCCGGAGCTGGAGGATGAGATCCCAGTCTATTTATTAATCTACTCAAGATAATCAAGACGCCAGCGCTGGTTAGAGATCCGTCAGCAATTGAACCGACGGTGCCCAAAACCATCATCAAAATATCTGCACAATCGGCACATTTGAAAATCTTCCATAATTGCATGTTGTGGCCCTTTGTATTCTTTGAATTTCGCGCCTGGTGTGTATCAACACTACCAGTCACCAGCCCGACTGATATTGGGATGATACTAAGCTTCCTGGCAGATTGATTGCTCCCGAAGTTTCTTAACACATATTATTTATACTTCCATTCCACTAATGCAGACCTTAATCTGCTTATTCGATTTTTTTCGTTTTTAATAATTTATGACTTTGTCGTTGAAATGCGATTTTCGTGATTCCCATGTGGTCAATAATCAATTGTCAATTACAGCGACATCAAAGTTTGAAATAATTGAAATAATAGGTTGGCCACAGGCATACAATTCGTCTGTAATATGTATTGAAATCATTAAACAGAACATGGAAGGTGGCACAGTTTGATTTCGATACTTCATCGCGGGTTTTCAATTTAAAATTGTATGTTTATTCAATCTTAATCATTAATTGAAATAAGTGTAGAATTAGTTTAAATATTTTATATCTTTTTATTAACTTATTCTTTAAATTTAATTGAAATTTTGAAAACAATATTATAACTATTTTATATTTTTTTATTAACATTCTTTAAATTTTTGAAAAAATTTATCATAAATACAAAATATTTAAAATCATAGCAAGTTTTATTTTCTATTTTCCTCGCTTTGAAAAGGGAGGTACGACCAACACTGGAAGCATCAGCTGGTCTTAAGGAACTACATGTCAGAGTTTTTATTTTTGTTATATCCAAGAGGGAAGATCAGATTTTTGTTATGAAATTTGTATCAGCAGATAGGTATCCATAGAATTTTGTACACTGTCTAATCAAAAGTTTATAGAATTTTGTATTATTGTGTAATAAAAAATTTAACTTTATAATTACTCAGGACACAAACATATGAAGATAACTTAGAATATTTCTCTAGTGAGTCATCTATATTTTTGTAGATGGAAAGACAGATAAATGATTTTTTTTTAACGAAGGACACATAAATCATCCACGACATGTGCACTAATTTTTTTTCTATATATAAAATACGGGTTTTTTCTTCTGAAAAAATGAAAATATTTAAAAGGTTGTAAACGTTCTTCCACGCTGCAGAATTTATTCGCTGATGAATTTATTTACACATTTTTTGATTTTTTTACACATTTAAAATTATAATTTTATTAATGCAAACTCTCTATTTTATTAACAATTTCATAACGTGATATTAGTGATGGCTAGAAAAAGAAATCCAAAAATCTAACCACATATATATATATATATATATATATATATATATATATATTCATGGTTATTCAAAAAACCCAGAAATGCTGGAAATGCAAATATGATTGCCATGAAAAATCCAAAATTACTGGAAATGTAAAAATGATTGTCCCAGAAAAAATCCAAAAATTATGGAATGCAAATATGGTTGCCATGAAGAAAAATTCAAAAACACTGGAATCCAAATATGGTTGCCATGAAGAAAAATTCAAAAACACTGGAATCCAAATATGACTGCCTAAAAGCATTGAAAATCCAATTAAATTACATATGCAAGATACAACTAAAGTTTCTCATGGTGATACAAATACAATTTTGAGCCATACCAACTTACAGTTTCATCATTAATTTCATAACTGAATTATCTTGTAGATATTTATATTTGCATTTGTATGATAAATTAAATTATCATTTTAAATTAAATTAAAATCATAATTTTTTTATATAATTAGTATTTTAATTTTTAATATAATTAGTATTTTTATGCATGAAAAGAAATTAGTATAATCTCATTATCTCTTTTTATTGTAATGGATAGAGTTTTGAATATTAATTAATGTATATTTCTAAATTCATATTTATGTTTTATTTGATTATAAAATATACACATTATCAAATAAGAAATAGCATTGTCAAATAAAATAATATTTAGAAAATAAAACCATAAATATATCCATCTAACTTATTAATATAGTTATGCTATTTAATTCTTTTTCAATTCTTCTCTGTGATGAACTGTCCAGTAAATTTCCTTATTCATATAAAATTTTTGCTATTGAATTCTTCTCTGTAATGAACCATTCAGGAAATTTCCTTTGTACCATTGGAAAGTATAAATCCTTGTCAGTTGACAGAATTGATAACAACGTAAATGAAAATGTCAAAAATCGAATTAGAATTTCTACAGAGCCCGGTTTGATGTAAGAATCCTTGCTAATGCCGGTACCAACCCCGTATCCATAAGTCAAGTAAACGTCCAATTTTACACGGTAGTCGATGCGACTATAATTACGTTGAACATAATTTTACAGGGTAGTCGATATCATATCAGTTGTGTTGAACATTTAAAAAATTTTAAAGGGAGAATTTTGTTAGTTCACAATTTGTACCTTAATATTTTAATAATCCATGGATTCACGTGTAAGTTGAGAAAATATGCTTTTGACCACTGAAACTTCCAATTTACAAAGATAAAATTCATTTTGTAACGATTTTAAGGTACCTGGGTAATGCATTAGTCATCCTCAAATGCGCTGGATCGGAGAAAAAGAATATTTCAAACCTGCTAATTAATTAAAAGGTAATAAAATCAAAGTGAAATGACAAATCAAATCCGTTGAATCCTTGGAAACAAAAATATTCAAATCAAATCACAGGATTTGTATTTTCAAATGAAGTTGTTGTAGATTTTCTTGTTTGAATTGGCTCGAAATTTTACTGAAATTTTTTTAAGTTGTATTGTTTAAACTGGTTTTTTTTAATTGTATATATGATTTAGCAACCTGAAATACTCCAGAGATAAATGGGAAAAATTCAGCAAAATTTTATCCAAAAAAATCAAATCAAAGACCACTCATTATCTAATGCGCTGGATATTGGGAAAACGCGGATCAAATCTGCCGATTCTTTTAAAAAACCTTTAAGTCAAATGAAAAATCAAATCGGATGAACACCGAGAAAAAAATAAATAAATTCAAAGTCAGATCAGAGGTTATAATAGTTTGCATGTACGTAGATCTCTGACGCCCCTAAAAACGAGGCAAGACTTTTGCAAGAGTAGCGGTCGTTAGCGTGGCACATGTGATGTGCTGTTAGATTGGTACGTTGTCATTGGTACTTCGTGCTATGTTTCAACGACAGACATGTGAACACTCGGTGGCCTTTCGTGTTCTCAACATCTTATTTTTCCGTGGACAGGAAGACAGTTATTATAAAAATATATTAATTTAGCTCACATTGGTTCAACGTGTCTTTATTGGGATGTGTGAAAATATAAAATATAATACAAATGTAATTTTAGGTACTCGGATGGAACTTCAGACAAGATTGTTGCCTTTATATAAAGAGTGACTTCAAGGATACTCTAAACTGAAAATTCTCCATTATAGGATAGAAGATTGTGGCCTTTATATAAAGAGTGACTTGAAAGGATACTTTCAACTGAAAATTAAATTCTCCATTCTAGGATAGAAGAGTGTGGCCTTTATATAAAGAGTGACTTCAAAGGATACTCTAAACTCAAATAGGGTAGAAGTGTTGTTATAAGTTAATGTAATAGCAATATAAATATAGAATACCATTAATTTATTGGTCAGGAAGATTGATTACAAATAAATATATAAGCTATATAAATATAGAATACCAATAAATTGGTTAGGAAGATTTATTATAAATATAAATATACAAGTTATTAAAATGCAATGGAAAATATAAAATATAAGAAATAGGATTAATTTCTAAAATATATTATTTTTATTTATATAAAATGTTTTTATAAAAATTGATTTGATATATATATATATATATTTATATTGTTAATTATTTACTTTTAGTATTTTAATAATTTTTTTAATTAAAAGGTGAATCAAATCAAATAGGTTGACATATCAATAGATGAAGTGAATAGAGGTAACTTCTTTACATATCTAAATCATTTGTTTAAACTCTATTTAAATTACCAAAATATGATTATAAATTTGATGAGAAATTAATAATTGAAGTCATATGAAAATTACTGAAATTAGATTCACTTTATTAAAACATGGCTTTGTAAAGGGTACTAACCTATTTTGAAATGTGGATTCATTTTGAAAGGCACAATGGCTAAACATGACTTAGTTTTTGAAAGACACATTGAATTATAAAATATCTTCTTTGTCCATTGAAAGATGAAAACCAAATTACTTATTTATAAGTAACAAATAAGTATATCCTTTATGTTAAAGATTACACTTCATAGCTCATAAATCATTAAAAACTTCATCTCCCATACACGTAATATCAAATCCTAAAATCCTAAAATAATGATGAAATTTTCAATAAATATATGTTTATAAAAAATATTAATATTGTTTCTAATTATAATCAAAATGTTTATTTTTTTTATTTTTCTAAAAAAATAATATTCATTCTACATCAATTTAGCAAGGCTATATAATGAAATGGCCTTGCTGGAGATCAAGATAATATTTTAAGTTTATGTTTTTTAATATTAGGTTTAGTTTTATATTTTTTAATATTAAATTTAGATTTAATAATATTAATTTTTGGTTGGATAATAATATTATTATATTTAAGAAGAATATGGAACAACAAAACATTGGTAAGACTTCCTCTTCATTGAATTTAAATTTGGCGAAAGGATGGAAAACTTAGCCGCTCTGCATCGCTCCCCTGCGCCTGAGGCCTAGCCTTGGCCCTGTGGCCGCTTCAGAGGGTCTTGCTCAACTCTTGGGCCCCGGGTTTTCTCTACCTGTGATGTTCCTTTGCTTCGCGGCGCTTTGACTGGAAGACGCGATGCATTGGATCGACGCGACGCATTGAGTTGGTCGTCCAGTGTTTCCTCTGTCTGTGCACGACGCTTTCATTCTGCGTGGCGCTCTGAAGCTTGTGCGCGGCGCTTTCATTTCCGCCTTGTTCTTCTCTTGATAGAGCGTGGCGCTTTGATTCTGGGTGGCGTTTATGTGCAGCGCATAGGCCCTTTGCTCTTTCATTGGATTCATTGGGCCTCTTCCTATTCTGCATTGATTAGAAGATCCATGTTTTGGTCGCAGGGATTGGTTTGAGCTCGTTTCGTTGAGCTTGGGCGGCGCTACATCAATGGAGACCCCTCCGCCTCCTATTTTTGATGTCGATGCCTTCCTCAACCTTGTGGCATCCCTTCCAAAAAAGAAATCTACCGAGGCTACGAAGTTTGTGAAACGATTAGATGATATCCCTGAGATTTCACTCCCTCTGAAGGGCCCGATTCAGGTCGCCCTTTCTCTGGCTGAGCGAGCTTTGGTGGGTCAGTTCACTGGGCTTTGGCCCTCCCCCAAAACTACGGAGAGCTGGGTCTCAAGGAACTGGGCGCCGCTGATTAAAGGCAGAGTCACTTCGTACTTTCTAGGTAAGGGATTATTTCTGTTTGAATTCTCTGAAAAGGATGATAAGGATCTGATATTTCGTAACGGCCCCTATTTCATGGGCCCTCAGGGGCTGTATCTCAATAAGTGGATGCCCGATTTTGACCCAGCAGTGGACGTCCCCACAGCCGTCCCCGTGTGGGTTAGGCTGCCTAATCTGCCAGTGCATTGCTGGAATGAGGAGTCCCTTCAGCACATCGGAAACACCTTGGGCAAATACATTGATCGAGAAAATAGTAAAGATCAATACGACTGTGCTAGAATTTGCGTTGAAGTCGACCTTGAGGTTGGTTTGCCTGAGGCAATAAAGATCAGAGTTGGAAGTTGGACACATGTACAAAAACTAGACTACGAACAACTCCCATTTAAATGCCGGAAATGTCATGTTTACAGACATTTTCCTAGAGGATGTCCTAAGAACAGTGAAATGGAGAAAGGCAAAGAGGATGGATGGACTCAGGTCAAAAGGACCAAAACTGCCCACAAACCCTCTAGAACTGGTAACATGACTGGTAAAGGGCCCCAGGTAGGCTCTGGGATCCAAACACCTCTCATGGAAGATCAAGGAAATAAATTTACCCAGTTAAGTTCAACAATAGAAGACACCCAAGAAATAGAGATGCAGAAAGAAGGATCGCCCCAAAAAGAGTCCCCCTCGGGACCAAAGCAAGCCGAAAGTAATGCAGACAGGACAAAAGAGACACCCACAGAGGAGGCTGAGGAAGTGCAAGGCTCGGAGGACTCAGAAGAAGAAGGGGAAATAGGGGACTTGCAAACCTCGGCTAGAAGACCAACGAGAGGCCGAAAATCTGCTCGTGAAAAAAGAGAGCAGGAGACTTACAAAGACAAAGTCCAAGGAAGTCAACCAACCCTCGAGAAGCTCTTGGTTAAAACTCCGAAGTCAACCAGAAATCAGTCCCTGAGCTCTAAAGGAGCTCCACACTCCAAAAGCAAGTGATGAAGATTGTCTCCTCGAATTGTAGGGGTATGGGGAGAAGAATAAAAGAAGAAGCCATTAAAATCTTTATGATATCTGAATCTCCTGATATACTCCTTATCCAGGAGACTAAAATGGAGGACAAGGCCTTCCTCCATGTCGGTAAGAAAATGTGGAAGAAAAGTGATGGGCAAGCTGTTTCAGCTCGAGGTGCCTCAGGAGGCCTGGGCACCCTTTGGAATCCAAACAAATTCTCAAGGATCAAAGAGATAGTTAACACCCATTAGCTGTTTACTAAACTGCAACACGTCAATTCAGACGAGACCCTCTGTCTCTTAAACATGTATGTTCCAGTCAACGGAGGAGAGAAAAATAATTGCTGGGATACCATTAGAAGTTTGGAAGATTCTGAGGAGTTAGCGAATATCATCATTGCAGGGGATTTAAACCTCACCTTATCCTTAGCTGAAAAGTGTGGAGGAAGTATGGTTAGGGATCCGACACGTGAACTGGTTGAGGATCTGCTTCAGGACTGGGACATGATCGACATTAAACCATCGTCGGGCAAGTACACTTGGTCCAATAAAAGACTCGGTCCAGGACACATTGCTGCAAGGTTAGATAGGTTTCTCGTTCAAAGTTCTTTTCTTCTTCTTGGTTTAGAATCCAGAATGCATATCCTTCCTTGTACTGTCTCTGACCACGGACCCATTAAACTTGATCTTCTGGCCCATATGGATCAAGGTCCCATCCCTTTTAAATTCAGCCCTCTATGGGCCAAGGAACAATCCTTTATGAAACTAGTTAAAAAGAGTTGGAAGCAACCTGTCAACGGATTTGCCTTCTTTGTTTGGGAGGAAAAACTTAGGAGAGTAAAAGCTGCTTTGAAATTCTGGGTTAAATCCCTTCCTAATCCTGCTGTGGAAAGGAAAAAGATCCAAGTTTGTCTCGAGATGCATCATCTTAATTCTGAAAATGAAGAGATCACAAAAGATATTCTTGATAAGGAGGCCGATCTTCAGCAAAAGCTTCTCAAGGCAAGCCTGGCCGAGGAAGAGTACTGAAGGATTAAATCCCGTAGGCTTTGGCTTAAAGTAGGCGACAGGAATTCTTCCTTCTTTCACAAACAAGCCCAAGCTTGGACAAGTTTCAATTCCATCTCTGAAATCAAGGAAGAGAATATCAAGCATAGAGACACTAAAAGCATAAAAAACGCTGCCTACCTCCACTTCAAAAAGTTGTACAGTGAAGAAGAAGGGCTGGGGTATATCCCAAACTCACTGAACGAGGTACCCTCTCTGATTTCTGCCAGAAAGAATCAGTATTTGGAAGCTAAAGTCTCCAATAAAGAAATAAAAGCTTCCCTCTTTGCAATGGAGCCAGATAAGGCCCCGGGCCCAGATGGCTTCACTGCAAGATTCTTGCAGACCTGTTGGCAGATTGTGGAAAAAGACTTATGCAGAATGGTCTGGAAATATCAAACTTGTCAGAAAATTGGGGGAAGTACCAACTCGGCCTTTCTGGCCCTCATCCCCAAGGAAAAAGGCGCCAATTCCTTCTCCAGATTTCGCCCTATCTCCCTTTGCAACATAGGTTACAAGCTGATAACAAAATTTATTGCCAATAGATTTAAAACCATTCTTCCAGCTATCATTCCTGAGAACCAGGGAGGTTTTATTCAGGGAAGACAGATTGTGGACAATTTTATCCTGGTCCAAGAAGCGATTCATTCAAGCATGACCCGGAAAGAGAAAGGAATGGTTATCAAATTAGATCTCGAAAGCGCCTTTGATAGGGTGAGGCATAGATTCATGTTGGATGTCCTGCACAAATTTGGTTTTGGCCCCAACTTTATTAACTGGATCAAGGCTTGTATCAGTGATCCCTGGATTGCCCCTTTGGTGAATGGGAGGGCTACTGATTTTTTCAAAGCCTCTAGAGGTCTGAGGCAAGGGTGTCCTCTCTCCCCCTTGCTCTTTATCCTCCAAGCTTCTGTTTTCAGATTCCTTTTGAATAAAAAACAGACTAATCAAGAAATAATGGGTTTGAACATCGCAAGAGGAGTTAAAAACATAAATCATGCGCTATTCGCTGATGATTCTCTCTTGCTGGGTGCAGCCTCCTTGCTCTCAGCTAAAAGAATAAAAAATGTGGTGGATGTCTATTGTGAGGACTCAGGAAGTAGACTCAATAAAGGCAAATGCCACATATACTGCTGGAATACTACTGCCAGAACACTCCAAGAAATCTCCAACTGTTTCGGTTTCGCAGCCTCATCTTCATGGTCCTCCTTCAAGTATTTGGGGCTTCCTGTCTTCCAAAAAAGCGCTCTCAGCAAAGACTGGCTGCCTCTGCTAGAAAAATTTAAGTCCAAAATTCAATCCTGGGGCTTCAACTGGCTCAATCTGGCTGGCAAGACAGTGCTCATAAAAGCCGTCTTGAACAGCCTAGCCATTTATCAATCTGCTATTATGATGGCTCCTATGGGCATCATGAGGAAAATGGAGGATTACATCAGGAATTTCTTTTGGAAAGGTGGCAAAGAAAATGAGAAGAAAATCCCTCTATTACGCTGGGATATAATCTCATTGCCCAGAATGGAGGGTGGTCTGAATTTCAAGAATATTAGTAAGAAAAATATTGCTTTGGGTGCAAAACTGCTATGGAGAATAATTGGTCCAAATCCGGGTTGGGCTCAGCTTGCGTTGTGGAAAAAATATTTCCGTGGGCAGAGAGCTCGCTGTCTGGACAATCCCATTCCAACCTCCAGAACGATGATCCATAAGCTGTCCGCAAAAGCTTCCACTCTATTTAATCCCCATGCACACTGGATTCCTGGAAATGGTAAGCTTATTAAAATCTGGGATGATCGTATTATGAGTTGTGAGCCCCTTGCTGAAGATCGCTCCTTGGTTTTGTTGAAAGAGTGGATGGACAGAGCTGGTCTCAAAACTCTGTGGGACATTTCTCATTGGGAGAACGGTAATTGGCAGAACTGGGAGAAGTTAGAGGTGCCTAAGAACCTTTCCAAAGATTACGCAGTCTTCCTATCCCTCTTAAAAGGCAAAGCCCCGTTGAACAGCAGAAAAAAAGATTCTCTAGGTTGGGGTCCGATCCCTGGGCGCTACTCTGTTTCGAGGGGATACTGGCAGATCTCTGATCATCCCCATGTTCCTCCTGACCCGAAGCCTTGGCAGGGGATCTGGTCTCAGACATCGATCCCTAAAATTGACTCTTTCTGCTGGCTCCTTTGCCACCAGAGAATTCTGACTGATGATAGGCTTCGGAAAAGAGGCTATATGGGGCCCTCCCGCTGCTCGCTTTGTGGGGCTGACGAAGAAAATGCCCCCCACCTGATGCTCTCCTATAAATTTGCTGCAGAAATTTGGAAGGAAGCATTTGGCCCTTGGAGCACCGTCTTTGCGCCCCCTTATCACTGCTCGGATCTGTTCTCAAACTGGAAGTCTATGTATCCTGGAGGCACTCTTAAGAATGTACACATTAAAAAAGCCTGGCTCGTTATCCCCAAAATAATCTGCTGGAAATTATGGATGGAAAGAAATCATAGGATCTTCAGAGATAAGAAGAGCGATCCCAAGATTGTCTGGGTAAAAATTAAAAGCCAGCTAAATGATTGCTTGGGAGATCAGCTTGATGGAGCAGATCTCAGTACTCAAGACGCTGACTGGGGCACTTTTCTTGATTTTCATTTCACTGATTCAGTCAGGCATCCCCCTCCTCTAAAACTCTGGCAAATTCGCCTTAAGAAAATAGATTTCCTCGAGTTTTGCAGCAAGAAGGCTAAAATTGCTCTCTTTTTCGATGGGGCTGCTAAAGGCAATCCTGGTAATGCCAGAGCTGGTGGAGTAGTCAAAAGTGCTGAAGTCAGAATTGTTTCTAGATTCGCCTGGGGAGTGGGCTTTAACACAAGCATTCAAGCTGAAGCTCTGGCTCTTTTCCAGGGGCTCAAACAACTCATCTTTCTGGGTGTCAAAGATGCAATGGTTTTCGGTGATTCCCAGTCCATCATAAAGACCATCGTGGACAATTCTTCTCCTTCTAACTTAAGGTTATCAAGATTGATGAGCAGAATCAGAACCCTGCTACATTCCTTTCAGAGTTTGGTCTTCCTTCATGTATTGAGAGACAATAACAAAGAAGCTGATGTTGAAGCCAATACAATGGTTCTCCTTCCCCTTGGAGTCCTTCTAAAAGACGGAGACGAAGGCTGGGACCCCATCCCTTAATCTGTTTAAATGTTTTACTATCTTTTATTGGAACAATTTGTTTGTATCTACAATCTAGGAAAGATAGATAAGATAGATCGATTTTTAGTTTGCAAAACTAGCAGGCTCATTAATGAGGAAGCCATTTGGCTCCTAGCCGAGGTGAAATCCGTGCATTGCCAAACCCTTTGTAATCTGAACTGAGGCATTCAGCCAAGAGATAATATATCATAATAACCATTTCTGTCAAAAAAAAAATAATATTATTATATTTAAACTTAATAATAATATAATAATATTAAAATATAGTAATAGTTAACCAGATTATTATTATTAATATTTTAATAGTAAATTTCTTTAATATTAGCTTTAATTTTTATATAAGATTAATATCAATTATATAATATTAATATTAAGTATTATTAATGTTTTAATATTTTTAAAATTTATTTATAATATCAATATCAATAATATTAATTATCCTATTAGTAATTATAATAATGTTGCATTAATAATATTAGGTTTAAATTTATTAATAATATAGTAATATTAGATTAGTATAGTAATGTTAAATAAAATTATTATTTTAACATTAAATCTAATTATTACATTAAATACAATTATGTAATATTAATATTAATGATTAATCATATATTTAAAAAAAAAATATTAATAAGATTAATAGTAATATTATTAATAAATATAATAATGTTGCATTAATACTTTATTACAAAAAAAAATATTACATTAATTATAACATAAATGTATTGTTAATGTAATAATAACTTATTATGTAACAATTCATTTTTATATTTATATTATGGTTGTTTCAAAATATATTTCGAAGTGTTAACCATAAAGTGACTAGGGTTAACCATATTCAAATCATGTTTAACCATCAACAACTACCATTCCATGTTGGAAGTAATTACTTCTGACAACGCACACCGTCCTGTCGACACCGCATCACCGAACATCGCCTGACTCTGTTGATCTTCGAAGGGGTGCAACCACCTTAACCTCTTCAGCATCGAAGGGGTAATAACCGACTTAAGTTTTGTATAAATAGAGTTGAGTTGAGATAGAAAAATAGAGAGAGTCCGAACACACAATCCGAGTGTAATGCAGCTCTAGCTACTTTGCTATTCCATGGTTATGTAAATGAGTTTGCAGTTTTTTTGTTATGCGTCAATGCATGTTGTTATTGTCTTTTTTCGTTGTTTACTCTGTTCAAATCTTTCAATTGGTATGAGAGCCAGTGAGGTGAAGTTGTTGTTTACTAGTTTCTCTGTGCATAGCCACCACTATTTGGACCTGAACCAGAGGATAAAAAAAAAGTAATTAGTGTGGCACTGTTGTGAGAATCATGAGCTAAGTTTCTCATGTATCTGTGAGAGGTAGACAATTTGAAACTGGAGCCTCCATTCCAAGGGACCCCTCCTTATTGTTAAGATAAGTGTGTCATCGTGCCTATTGGAACCGTGAGCTGTGGACGAGTAGAGTAGCATGTAGCTTGTGGCATGGAATTATGGAGCGTGGATCTGCTATGTCAGTAAGGTTTGATGTATGAAGGGTAGAAAACATCCATGTTTTTCACCAGGAGAGCAACATTCATCATCTCTTAGGGAAAGAGGCCACTCGTTGAAGGCTCTTTGCCATTGTACACAAACCTCCATATGCTGGGAGAGCCAGACCTACTCAGTCGTAGAAGAGGTAATTGTGTTGTTCTCTGTGTGTTATTCTCCTGTTGTAGCGAGGATTCAAGAAGTATTATTTTTGTGATGTGTTGACCCATAGCGTGAAGCTTTGAGTGGAGATAATAAGATGTTCTGTGGGAAAAATATTATGAATGAAATGAACTGAGGCTTTGCATGCACACACACCCTTGCCTACTCTCCCATGTCTTCTTGGTTTCTGTTGATGAAATTGAGAGTTTTAGAAGTGGTCGATCACTGGAGGTTGCAATCCTTGTCTCAAGGATATCTTGTATTTGGAGGAACAATCAGCAAGGGTTGGTCCTGCTGATGCATTGGATATGCTTGGGGCTGATCATGTTTCAACTACTACATTCAAAGATGTTTTTGGCTCTCCTGCTCGATGAATCCAGCTGGGCCGCGTGTGTAGAGCTATAAAAAGGGTCTCTTTCACCTCTAATTACCTCACATTAATATGTCAACCCGGGAGCGTTTTGTTATTACAAAGAGTGACTCAATCCGAGGCTATCATTTGTCAGAGTAATGCTAGTAGTACAGTGCTTAAGAAATACAAGAGTAAACAGATGCTTGCTTGTAACTAAATTACTTCAAAAGAATAAATCACACATTCAGAAAACTCAGCAGATTATCAGTCAAGGGTTCGGCAGTGATAACCCATACCTTCGGAAACTGATGGAAAGGAAATTAGAGCATAGACCACGAGCCTGGGAGCTAGACAGTGACTGCCAATGCTCACTACAGCCTTAGATCATCTCTCACGCCAAAACAACAAATGCAAGTAAATGGAATAGCAAAGCAAATAAAGGATTGAACAGCAATTCTGAAATAGAACAGCAAGTCTAAAATGGAACAGAAATTGAATAACTAAGTCCCGCGGGTTGTAACCAAACTTAATCTATTAACTCAAATGCATTCTTTGCAATCAAATAACATTCTTTCACTCTAAAAGCAATTCACACAAATCACACTAATGGAACAGCAATAACTATTAATGAATTATGGAACAATACTGATAAATCAGAAACGCGCACAACACGAACGTTTAGTATAACAGCTCTGTAACAAAACAGTAAGAACATGCAATTAACTCTTGAAAGGATTAATAACTTGATGCGGAGTCAACACACGATTCTATCTGTAAAAAAAAACCTCAATGATTCAATCTTTAACAGAGCATGTAATATGAACTTATAAAGCATATCAAATTACCAAATAACAATGATAAACAAACCACACAAAAGTCAAGTCGTAATGGTACAGAAGCAAGTGTCCTTCGGGGCCGGGCCCTTAGCCTCCAAGGATACACTGCTTTAAGTTAATCGAGACGCAGAGATGAAATAATCACCAAGATTTTATTAATGCATCGGTCAAAAATACATTGAACCAGTTCTCAACGAGACTTAATAATCAAAGCTGATGTTTTACAGAAAATTACATAAAAGCGTATCCTCTATCTCCTCTCTTAAGCTAACAGTGTTGTCCCTTTATATAAAGGTGACGGCGGAGATGTCCAAGTAACATGATAAATAAAGCATCGATCCCTCAGGATCGAAGATCCTGAGGGATTCGCCAAACTGTTAACTCTTCATCCTGTCTTTTCTTTTGCGCCGAGCTGGTGTCTTCTCCTTCTTTTCCGAGCCGATTTGCTGTAATCTATTTAGCCTTGTTTGCATTCGGTTCTCGTTCAGAGGGACAGCAGTTATCTCGACTTTGTCCTTTCCTTTGGAACGACAATTCCTCGTTTTCTCCTTTTCCTGTATAGAAAATAACCATTATCAGTGGCTAAGTATTGCATATCAATTCTCACATGTTTTGTTATAGTTCCTTATTACTTTCCAAATTCATGATACAAAAAGGTTCACAAATTCTATTAAAAAGCCACTGAAATAATCATCAAAAGCATACCTTTTTAGTACTCCACACACCCCCCTGCTTACCTTGTTTCACGTCCTCATGAAAAAATTGTAGTTGACATGCAATGCAGTGAGAGAATATGCTGGAGAAGGAGTCTCATGCGGAGGCCTACAACCATGATGAGTGATTAGATAGTCAAAGAACTGACCTGTTTGCCCCACAGGCATCTCATACAGGGCCTGGTATCCGGGTGCAGGGTGCCAAATAATTGGAGTGCGAAATCTATATCCTAACCAGGATGACCCTGCTTTCAGAATGCTCTCGCCATAGAGGTTCAAACGGTTGGCAGCTAACTCAAAATTCTCATACTTAAATGGTTCCCTGAGCTGGATGTTTGGATCAGAGATTCGGTACCGAAATTTGGCTGCATTAATGGCCAAGTCTTTGATGGAAAGAAAATATTCTAAACTCTCTTGAATGAGTGCCTCATGCATGGGTCCTAATGTTTCATAGACACCCGGAGTCTTTATGAGGTTTCTATGAGCTTTCCACAACTGCACTGGGTTCCTAGGCTCAGCCCTTACCCGTAAATCTAGACCATTTTCCTGACTCTGGAAAGTATCATAGGCTTTAAGCCACTTAATCTGATTAACCCCAAATGAAATGAATGCTTGAAATTAGATGTCTCCAACGAAAGGGCCAGGGTTTAACTCAGTCTCCTGATTTAGCACAAGGTCATGCAAATAAAGTTCACACAACAATCTCTGGACTTTCACTCCATAATGTTTACAGTAGTCTATAAAGTCATTGACAGTGTTGATTTGTATAGGGGTGCCTGCTTTAACAGCTTTTATTTTTAATTGTAAATACCGTTCTAATAAAAACAGAGCATAGTTTTTAGTAGGGGCCCTACATGCTAAAACATCATTGTATAAAGAACACAAGGTATTCATCTGCTTGATAACAATATCTAGTCTACGGGTTACCTGTGCAACTTCCTCTTGTTCCTTTTTCCACCCTTCAAAGGCCTGGCTTTTGGATTGATTGAGGTCCCTTAGTTGCTGCTGTAACTCTTCATATTTTTCTCGGGGAACCGTTTTCTCTCTAAGTTGTTCGGCTTCTTGCTGGGCTTGCTTCACCATCTTATGCAAGGTTTTTGTCTTCGGATCTTTTTTCCATAGGTCAGTGGAGGCCGGGAGTTTTACCTGAACTTTCTTATTATGCTGTTTGGAGTTCAGAACCCTGATTACCCCTGAGGGTGGTGCCTCCGTCTGAATTTTCTTGTCACTGGTCCTTGTATCATCCTTTTCTGTTTTAACACGAATATCCGTCTGTTCCTGTTCCTCAACATTATTTGGAACGTCAGCTGGATTCTCAATAGGGTTTTGAACAGCAGGCCGATTGTTGGCCCTCTTTTTCTTCCTTCCAGTCTTTCTTACCTTCTGGTTCTTTTTCAGAATCCTAATTTGTTGTCTGAGCTGGGTTATCTTATTCAACAATTTCTGCCGTTCCTTCCGCAACTTCTTAATTTCCAGTGTTTCATTAGAAGGAACAGCAGACTGTCTGCTACGGTCTGGACCATGACTAGTTTCTAAATCTTCCTCTTGGGGTTCTTCCTCACTGTTCTGCTCTGGCTGTTCTGGGGTAGGAACCTCGACTGGTTCTTCCTCTTCCTGAGCAACTGCTGTTTCTGCTCCTACTCCCTCTAGAATTTCCTCTTGTGACCTGGGAACAGATTGTTCCCGTTCAGTATTTTCCTCCTCTTCATCATGAACAGGCATGTTTTCTTCTTGGGTTTTGTCGTGGGGGTCCTCCGAACTAGAGGGTTGGCCATACTTACCCATATTGGCTAGGACTGCGGCCAAGTCATCATCTCCCAGTAGGTCTTGTAATGGGCTATCTTCCTGCTGTCCCATTTCTTCCTCCTGTTCAGTTTCTGCTTCTATTTCTGTTTCTGAAGGCTCAGCTGCTTCTTCTTCGGGTTGCTCGTCTTCAATTACCACTGGTTGGCTGGCGCTTTCCTGGAGCTTTTCCAGCCTTCCTCGTATCCGAGCTAACCGGGCTGATTGTCTGGGCTTATCTATGCTTCCTCTCATCTGAGCTAACCGAGCTGATTTTCTGGGTTCCTCTGGTTGCTCGGGTGGATCGATGGTATGCTTGTGTTTTGCTGATTCTTGGTGTATCCCTGGTTGTTCTGATGCACTAGCGACATGTTCTTTGCGTTTTGCCGGTCGTTCTGGTGTGCTTGTAGGATGTTTACGTTTTGGGGATGGCGCTGTCAATCCCCCCTAATCATTACAAGCAGCTCCTCCCAGCTGCTCTGCTGCTGGGTGAGACTATGGCTAACAACTAGTCGTATTAACCCATGGTGACTAACGACTGACTCTACATGCTGTGCCTTTTTTATGCTTTGTGCAACATCATGCAATAATGAGTTCAGGAGTGCAGGTAAATTTACAGAGCATTTCTGCTTTAAAACAGCTAAAAGTTTAAGATGTCGTGGTCTTACCACGTCTTTCCTTCCTTCGCAGGTGATGTAGCTCTGCACTATTCTTGCTAACTCCGTCCAGGGTTCTCCTAGGGTTGCTGGCAGAACTCCCTTCCCCTTAATTGTCAAACTCTGGCCTTCGTCTTGGAAAATTTCCATGACCTTCTGTAATCGTTCCTTTTTCATTGTCCATACTGGTCCGGTGGCTGGTAGTCCTGAAACTTCTGCAATTATGTCATCGGTGACCGCTATCCGCTTCCCCCTTACTGTGGAATGATCATCCTGTAAGTTCTGCAGAAATTCCATCGCTACTGTTTCATTAGACTCCTGTAGGCGATTGAAATAATTCAACCATCTTGCTCTTTCCAGGATCTCCCGGGCAGCAGCAGAGATCGTCAACTGCTGAGGCTCGCTTCGAATTTCCCTTCCTCCCATGGTTTCACTGTAGATTCTAAATGGAACGGCAACTACGTTATTTGTTTGAAACACAGAGAGGGTGATAATCGCAAAGGTTTCAAAAACACAGAGTATGCAACAGTGCAACAGAAAGCGATTTTGTGTAAAAATAGAAATGCCATGCCGTTAAACCATGCAAAACCGTCGTACACTATTTTCCCGAATGGTGAGTTGACACGTAATACAGGGAATGATGAGGTTAACCTCCCCCCCCCCCCGCAATGTGATAGGCTATCCCAGCTGGCAAATAAAGGGGCGGCACCCAATCTGCAACCAAGTCAGAAAGAAACAGCATGTGGAGTTATGCTATGTTAAAAGGGACAACGAATTACCGAAATCGAGGCGGAAAATTGATCGCGTATTATATAAGAGGCTGTTGTGTTATGATATGAGGCTAGTGGATAAGACATGTATCGTACTTGCCAAATCTTAAGTGGTCATGGTCACTTCCGTTGCCATGATTGGTAATGATAAATGTTCATGCGATGTATAAATCGGGAAATAACATATGATTAGTTCCTAGGATATAAGAAACAAAAGAGTATTAATATCTTACCCATTGGTGTAACCAAGGTGACTTCAATACCATTAACAGTACTCTGCTGCCAACAGGTTTCCATAACCTTGGCAGAGTTGTTTTTTCACCCTCGGAACCATGATCCTTTGTGTATACTTAGGAGTGTTGTTATGTCAAAATGTAGACCATTATGCTGGCTTGATGACCAGTTAACCATAATGCCATTCACGAGGAAGGAGCGAAACGTGGGCAGGCCGGCTCGTGATGAGACCTCCTGTTCCAAGGTTCGGTTATTTGATATACCTTTTGGACCATATCCCTGGTGTGGTGTCCATAATGGGAATGCCACTTCACTTCCATCCTCATGATCATGGTAGGCTGGCTCTCGATGAGACCCCCTATCCTGCATTTGACACTTCACATATCATGTTTACATATTTTTTCTTACATATCATGTTTACATATTTTTTCTTTTTTTTATAGAATACTTTTCCTTATTTATACACAAAGGGTGGTTCAACACTCCTTAAGAGTAGGAATGGTGGAAGAAGTCTTATCATCTCAATAGGAAGATATAAGCTCTTTGCTCTTATTCCCAAGTACTAATCAAAATTTTTTTAAGGGAATCAGCATGATAAAGATAACCAATCAGGGCAAAATTAGTAAAACCATGTCAACAAAAGGTAAGAGATAAGTATGTCCTTCCATTTGTCCTCTTATTAATGCAGAGCCTTATAGATATAGCGATTTATGGTTTGCAGATTTCGGTATGTTGTGATTTTATATTTCATTGCACAAATACATAGTTGTATCTTAAAGACTAGGAAGAAGACGGGCAAGAAGCATCCTCAATTTAGATCAGCAAAAAGGAATAAGCTGTTTCACAAGGAGAGCAAAAGTATGCGAGTGGTGTTCCTTTGGAAAAGAAACAACGACGGATGATAGAAAAAAGGACAGCAAAAAATGCAAATGCCGTTCCTTTGGGAAAAAGGAACAACAAAAATAAAAATACTATAAAAACACTCAAAATGAAATTCCTTTGAAAAAGGAACAACAACAATAAAAGAACGTTGTTTCTTTGAAGAAAAAGGAACAGTGGTAACCAAAAGGAACAGCATAAAACGTAATAATGCCGTTCCTTTGAAAAAGGAACAGCAGAGATCCCGAATGCTGTTCCTTTAGAAAAGGAACAGCAAAAGGAACAGCAAAACAAGCAAAATCAGCATAAAAAACACGCAGATGCTATTTTTAAAATGGCAAAAATCGAACTTTGTGAGAGAAAAGGAACAGCAAAAAATGACAAGAAAATATTTAAATGCAAACTTATGTACAAAAATCACTCAAAAAAACAAGAACTTATATACAAATTGCAACAAGAAATGAACCCTTAATGAATTACAGGTGAGGAATATTTCTCTTCCTCTCCTAAGATCTCCATATCAGTGTCTCGGCGTAGCTGCTGGCAGAAGGATTCCCGAGTGAGTGGTTTGCGATAGAGACGGACTCGGTGGCCATTCACTTTGAATGCATATCCAGAACCGTCAATGGTAATTAGAGTAAGGGTTCCATTGTCATGCACCTTCTGGATTTCGTATGGTCCCAACCATCGAGTCTGAAGTTTTCCAGGGAAGTCCTGAAACCGAGAGTCGTATAACAGAGCCCAGTCTCCCTCGTGAAAGACTTTTTTTTTTATGAGCGCATCATGCCATTTAGCTCGCTGCTGTTGAATTAATGCTGTATTTTGTAATGCAGAGAGCCTAACTTCGTCTAATTCATTGATCTGCTGTAGTCGATTGATTTGTGCCTCGCTTAGATCTAGGCCAACTTCCTGTGCTGTCCATAATGTTTGGATTTCGAATTCTATGGGAAAAATGGGTTGTTTTCCAAACACTAATTGATAAGGTGAGTAACCGGTGGTGCTCCTCCATGTGGTTCTATAGGCCCAGAGTGCTTCAGGCAGTCGGGTAGCCCAATCACGCCTATGTGACGCAATGGTTTTCGTTAGGATTGATTCTATTATCTTATTGCTACTTTCTACCTGCCCATTCGCCTGTGGGTTATATGGAGTAGTGATTTTATGCTGGACATGATAATTGTTGAGTGTGGCAGCTAATTTATGCCCAACAAATTGTGGTCCTCCATCTGTAATTATTTCTCTGGGAAGGCCATAACGAACAAATAGATGGAACAAGAACTGTATGACAGAGTCCTCTGTGGCTCTTGGCAATGCTTCTGCCTCAACCCATTTGGTGACATATTCTGTTGCCACCAAGATATATGTTTTCTGATTTGATGAGGGGTTGATGGGTCCAACTAAATCAAGAGCCCATCGCTCGAATGGTTCGATGACTAACTGTGGTTTCAGAGGCATCTCATCAGCTTGACCAGGTCGTCCTGCTCGCTGGCAGCTGTCACAAGCTTGGACAAACTTCTTCGCATCTTTGAAGATCGTAGGCCAGTAATATTCTGTCTGCAATACTTTATGCCCAGTTCTGCGCTCAGCGAAGTGCCCCCCACACGGTCCATCGTGACAGGCTTTTAGGATGTCAAAGATTTCATCTTCTCTAACACATCGCCTGATATGCATGTCTGCTCCTGTGTGAAACAAATAGCCCCCAATCCACGAGAATTGAGAACTTTTCTGAATAATCTGCTTGCGCTCATTAGGAGTTAAATGTTTTGGTAATTTACCTACTGCGAGGTAGTTGGCAACATCAGCATACCAGGGTGTTTGAACGGCAACAACAAACAAGTGCTCATCCGGAAATTGATCTTCAACTGTTGCTGCATCGCTTGATTTTGGTATTCTCGAAAGAAAATCGGCTACAGGGTTTTCTTTGCCAGGCCGGTCCTTGATTGTGATGTCGAATTCCTGCAATAAGATTAACCATCGAGTTACTCTGGCATTTGTGATAGGCTTGTTTGCTAAATATTTTATAACAGAATGGTCTGTATATAAGATAACAGGATAGCCTGTAATATAATGTCTAAATTTATTGACAGCATGTATTACAGCTAGGAATTCTTTTTCAGTAACAGTGTAATTTAATTCAGCAGGGGATAAATTCTTGCTGATGTAATAGATGGCATATGGTTTTTTATCCTCTTCTTGTCCAAGGACTGCGCCAATGGCTGTATCGGAGGCATCAGATGATATCTGGAACGGTAGGTCCCAGTTTGGTCCTCGAAGGACTGGGGCTGTGGATACAAGCTTCTTTAGATCCTCGAAAGCACGGTCACATTTGTCTGTCCAAAGAAAATCAACGTTACCAGTTAGTGCATATAAAGGAGCAACAATGTGCGAATAATGCTCTATGAATCGTCTATAATAACTGGAAAATCCAAGAAAGCTGCGTACCTCTGTTTGAGTAGTAGGAGTGGGAATAAGCAAAAGTATTTGGATTTTGGCCGGGTCTACCTGAATGCCGGCTGCTGAGACATAGTTTCCTAGGATAAGTCCTTCAGTCATCATCAAGAAACATTTTTCGTGGCTTAAGCAAAGCCTGGTAACAATGCAGCGTTGTAGGACTTTTTCTAGGGTGTCTAGAGCCGGATCAAAATCATCTCCATATGGTGTAAAGTCATCCATGTAAACTTCAAGTCCATCATTTATTAAATCTGCAAAAATGCTAAGGATAGCCCTCTGAAATGTGGCAGGAGCATTACATAGGCAAATGTTCCCCAGGGACAAGTAAAAGTAGTTTTATCCTGGTCTTCGGGGGCAATCTGAATCTGATTGTATCCACTGAAGCCATCCAGGAAAGAAAAGAACTTCTTCCCTGCTAAAGTATCTAATACTTGGTCTATGAATGGGAGAGGAAAGTGATCTTTCTGTGTTGCCTTGTTTAGCTCCCTATAATCCACACAGATTCTCCATTTTCCGTTCTTTTTTTGGTACCACCACAAGCGGAGAGACCCATTTACTATCAGAAATAGGGTAGATAAAGTTGACATCTAAAAGTTTCTGAAGTTCAGCTTTTACCACATCCTTTAGATGAGGGTTAAGTCTCCTTTGTGGCTGACGAACAGGTCTGGCGTCTTTTTCCGTATAAATGTGGTGTGTACATAACTGGGGATCAATTCCTTTCATGTCAGGGTAATCCCATGCAAATTCTTCTTGATATTTTGTTAACAATTGGATGAGCTTAGTTTCTTGTTCAGGTGTGAGATTAGCATTGATGTTTAAAGTTTTCCCCGGTGCAATTTCCACTGTTTTACTATTTGCAACAGAAGTAACAGGTATCGTTTGGTCATGCGTATCTTTCAGAGGATCTTCCTCCAAGTCATTATCAAATGCTGCTTCTATCATGTGACACTGTGTGCGAGGTTCAGTTTGAGTAATGAAATTATTAATGGCATCATCTTCTGTTTGGTCCTTGAAATCAAGTGCCTCTTGTATAGTTAATGGAGATCTGATGTTATCAGTAAGGTATGATACAGGGTGCTTATTAGTTTTGATTATTGTGACACTTGGCTGTGCTGGAGGATATAGAACTAAATTCTTGCTATTCGGTCCTCTGGTTATGGTCATATTTCCCTGCCGGCAGCCAATGTAGGCATCGGCAGTGGCAAGCCAAGGTCTACCTAAAATCAGCGCGTGTCCATCAAGTCGGGTTTTCTGGATTAATTATCGTGAAATCGCTGGATACTCCAGATTCTACGCATTCATGACATCATGAGTACACCTCTGGTTCAACCACGATCATCACCAATTCTAACAGTAGCAGAGGTGGGTTCTGCTTCAACTAACGCTTCAGCTTTGGTGTTGTGGTTGTTAAAATATTAATTGCAGCCCCTAGATCAACTAAGGCATTAGACAGGGTCTGACCATAAATTTGAACAGTTATAATTGGATTCCTGGGGTCTTCATATTTAAGGGGTATTTCTCTTCCAGACAATAGATCAGATAAAGTACCGACTACTTGGACTCTTTGATTATTTGTTATATTCCTCCTTGGTTTCTTTATGCACAATTCTTTGATAGTTTTTGCGTATATGGGAATGTCTTGAATGGCTTGGAGGAATGGAATTTTTATGTACAGATTTTGTAATTCTCCCAGAATGTCAAAGTCAGGATATTGTATGGGTCGAGGTATGGCTAATCGTTCTGGGAATGGAGGAGACGATGTGGTTGCTTGATTATGGGTTTGTTGCTTATTTACATCCTCTTGTTGTAACTGATGTTCTCTGGGTAACTGATCTTCAATATGAACTGTTTTATCTCCCTCAGTTTCAATTATACGTCCAGATATTAACTGAAGGTCATTGCACTCCCTCAGGTCGGGTCCTATTTCTGGTGTTTCTATGATTTGAATAGATTGGACCTGTCTGTTATTTGGATTGGGATCGGGTTGGGCTGGGAGTTGCGGTCTCAGGTTAGACTGGGGATTTTGTTGTAAAGCTGGCAAAGTAGGTTGAGGGAGCGGAATAGTTCCAGCTGGGTGGTACATTGGTCTTTGCCAGCTTGTCTGCCAGGGTGAACTTTGTGAAGTAGAGGGGGTCCATTGTGAAGGATATGGGCCATTTTTCCAATATGGTGGAGTGTAAGGGAAATTCGGCCAACCAGATTGGCTTGTTTGATTCAGCCATGGATTTGAAGAAGGAAACGATTGTGGTGACCAGTTTGTAAATGGGGGTTGAGATTGATTTTGCCACATACCATATTGTTGAGCATTATACTGTGGAGTTTGAAAGAAAGAGGTTGAGTCCGGAAACATACCAGGTTGTCTCGGCTGCCACTGGCGGCGCTGGTTGATTGAATTCACCGATTCTGGTTCTTCTTCTGCTTCCTTATATACTGCTTTCAATCCAGGAAGTGAGGGGTAGCTCTCCGTAAGGTGATCTTTTGTACAGATGGCGCATGTTTGGACTTTATCCAGTGGACACTCCTTGTGGCTATGTTTTTTTCTGCATCGGGGGCAGAAGATTGCCAAATTCTGTTCTGCCTCCGACTGCTTCTGTTTAGCCTGCACAATATCAAGTTGTGTAGTTAGTGTCCCCATAATATCAGTTTTAAAATTTTCTAATAAATTTCCAATTTCTGCACGTGTTACTCCTTCTGCTGATACTTTGTTATCTCTTGCAAACCGCTCGTATTCTGTCGGTTTTATTCTTGTGCTGCCTCTCGAACTCCTGATACACAAATCAATAATGTCAGCAAAACTCTCTTGATAAATATCCCCTTTTCCCATAATTTTTAATGTTTCAATCCATTGTTCCTTCATACCCCTCATTAATGCAGTTTTTAACACATTATCAGGTAAAGGTAGCGATGCATAAGGAGATCTTTGTAGATTATACTGAAAACGTTCCACATACTCCTCTAATGTTTCATTTGGTCTGGCTGTCATTTGAAATATTTCGTCTTTTAATTATCTAGACCTACAATAATCCTGATATTTCTTTAAGAAGGATTCTTTCATTTGATCCTAATTGTTGATAACCCCGCCACCTAGCCCCATAAACCATCTTAAAGCAGCCCCTTTCAATGTAGAGGGAAATAATTTCAATTTTTGGGGATCGGTGGTGTAATCGTACCCCCTACATAACACATCGAATTCGAATAGGAATGCATCCGGATCTTCCGATGTGAGTCCGTGAAATGTAGGGATATGCTGAAGAGGGATAGCTTTCATGGGTGCATTTGCTGCAGAATCCACTATAGGATATTGTAATGTAGAGGTTTGAGTATTTGGTTGGTTTTGAGCATTTGGTTGGTTTTGAGCCATGGGATCGAATATATGCCAATAACCTTCTGGGATATCTAGGAGGGTATTCCTAGGTTGAGTGGGAACGGTTTTGACAGGGATCTTTTTAATAGCGCTTCCTTTATCTGGAATAATGAGAATACTAGATGTCTGAGGAGATTGTATTCCTTCAACGATGATTTTCGCAGCACTCCCCTTATCTGGGCTATCTAATGGCTGATTTGTTTCAATAGGGGATTTTGGTTCCTTGGTTTCCCCTGTTTCTCCTTCTCCTTCACAAAAGTTACTAGAGTTCCCTTCCTGCAATAATTCTGGAGTAGAATTTTCAATTTCTTGAAAGTCCTGCTCTTCAGTTTGACTATGCACCTCAGCACAGGCGACAGATGGTGATCCTGTGGCCTGAAGGGAACTAGTAGGCGGTTTAGAAATGTTTTTCTTGAGGCCTACTAATGGCTGAGATTCTGTTTTCTTATAGATTTCGTCTATGAAGGTCGTTCGGCCAAGGGTCACCGGCCCCTTAGCTTTTTCAGGCTTGGATGGGGGTTTGATATTCTTTTCTGGTCTTTTCTGCTTAGTCATGCACTCAAAAAAAAAAAAAAAAAATGAACTACCAACTTCTATTCAAACAAAGCAAAAATAAATCTGCAGGAAAGCGGATAGTGGAACAGGGCTTTTACATGTTCCGCACGTAGGTTCTTACCTTCCGTTTTTAGGATCCAACTCCTCCCTAGCAGGCTCGTACACTACTCTGAAAAAGACAAATGGCTACACTCTTTCCCCGGCAACGGCGCCAAAATGTAGAGCTATAAAAAGGGTCTCTTTCACCTCTGATTACCTCACATTAATATGTCAACCCGAGAGCGTTTTGTTATTACAAAGAGTGACTCAATCCGAGGCTATCATTTGTCGAGAAGCAAGCAGGGCGTGCTTAAGAAATACAAGAGGCAAATGGGGACATTGTTTGTAATCTGGAATTACTTCAAAAGAACAATCACATGATCAAACCCGTGAGATGACACAAGGGTTCAAAGAAGATAAACCATACCTTCTAAACCGATGGAAAGGAATGAGTGACAGATCACACAGCCTGGAGCTAGACAAAGGACTCGCCAATGCTCACTACAAACTTAGATTATCTCTCACGCCAAAAACAACAACAAATGCATGTAATTGAAATAGCAAACAAATAGAAGATTGAATGTTAAATTGGAATAGAATAAAGAAGTCTAAAATAACAATTGACAATTAAGTCCCCATGTTTAGTAACCAAACTCAATCTATACACTCTTTGCAATCAAAGAACATTCTGTCACTCTAAAGGCGATTCACACAGACCACACTAATGGAACAGCAATAACAACGAATGAATTATAGAACAGTACTAATAAATTAGAAACGCACACCACACGAACGTTTTAGTATAACAACTCTGTAATATAACAGTAAGAATGTGCGATTAACTCTTGAAAGGATAAATAACTTGATGCAGAGTCAACATACAATTCTATATGTGGAAACCTCAATGATTCAATCTTGAACAGAGCATATAATATGAACTTGTAAAGCATATCAAATTATCAAATAACAATAATAAACAAACCACACAGAAGTAAAGTCGTAAGGGTACAGAAGCAAGTGTCCTTCGAGGCCGGGCCCTTAGCCTCCAAGGATACACCGCTTTAAGTTAATGCAGACGCGAAGATGGAATAATCACCAAGCTTTTATTAATGCATCGATCAAAAATACATTGAACCAGTTCTCAACGAAACTTAATAATCAAAGCTGATGTTTTACAGAAAATTACATAAAAGCGTATCCTCTCTCTTCTCCCCCTTAAGCTAACAGTGATGTCCCTTTATATAAAGGTGATGGCGGAGATGTCCAAGTAACATGATAAATAAAGCAGCGATCCCTCAGGATCGAAGATCCTGAGGGATTCGCCAAACTGTTAACTCTTCATCCTGTCTTTTCTTTTGCACCGAGCTGGTGTCTTCTCCTTCTTTTCCGAGCCGATTTGCTGTAATCTATTTATCCTTGTTTGCATTCGGTTCTCGTTCAGAGGGACAACAGTTATCTCGACTTTGTCCTTTCCTTTGGAACGGCAATTCCTCGTTTTCTCCTTTTCTTGTACAGAAAATAACCATTATCAGTGGCTAAGTCTTGCATATCAATTCTCACATGTTTTGTTATGGTTCCTTATTACTTTCCAAATTCATGATACAAAAAGGTTCACAAATTCTATTAAAAAGCCACTGAAATAGTCATCAAAAGCATACGATTTTAGTACTCCACACACCCCCCTGCTTACCTTGTTTCATGTCCTCATGAAAACATTGTAGTTGACATGCAAGGCAGTGAGAGAATATGCTGGAGAAGGAGTCTCATTCGGAGGCCTACAACCATGATGAGTGATTAGATAATCAAAGAACTGACCTGTTTTCCCCTCAGGCATCTCATACAGGGCCTGGTATCCGGGTGCAGGGTGCCAAATAATTGGAGTGCGAAATCTATATCCTAACCAGGATGACCCTGCTTTCAGAATGCTATCGCCATAGAGGTTCAAACGGTTGGCAGCTAACTCAAAATTCTCATACTTAAATGGTTCCCTGAGCTGGATGTTTGGATTAGAGATTCGGTACCGAAATTTGGCTGCATTAATGGCCAAGTCTTGGATGGAAAGAAAATACTCTAACCCTTCCCGAATAAGTGCCTCATGCATGGGTCCTAAAGTTTCATAGACACCCGGAGTCTTTATGAGGTTCCTATGAGCTTTCCACAACTGCACTGGGTTCCTAGGCTCAGCCCTTACCCGTAAATCTAGACCATTTTCCTGACTCTGGAAAGTATCATAGGCTTTAAGCCACTTAATATGATTAACCCCAAATGAAATGAATGCTTGAAATTGGATGTCTCCAACGAAAGGGCCAGGGTTTAACTCAGTCTCCTGATTTAGCACAAGGTCATGCAAATAAAGTTCACACAACAATCTCTGGACTTTCACTCCATAATGTTTACAGCAGTCTATAAAGTCATTGACAGTGTTGATTTGTATAGGGGCGCCTGCTTTAACAGCTTTTATTTTTAATTGTAAATACCATTCTAATAAAAACAGAGCATAGTTTTTAGCAGGAGCCCTACATGCTAAAACGTCATTGTATAAAGAACACAAGGTATTCATCTGCTTGATAACAGTATCTAGTCTACGGGTCACCTGTGCAACTTCCTCTTGTTCCTTTCGCCACCCTTCAAAAGCCTGGCTTTTGGATTGATTGACGTCCTCTAGTTGCTGCTGTAACTCTTCATATTTTTCTCGGGGAACCGTTTGCTCTCTAAGTTGTTCGACTTCTTGCTGGGCTTGCTTCATCATCTTATGCAAGGTTTTTGTCTTCGGCTCTTTTTTCCATAGGTCAGTGGAGGCCGGGAGTTTTACCTGAACTTTCTTATTATGCTGTTTGGAGTTCAGAACCCTTATTACCCCTGAGGGTGGTGCCTCTGTCTGAATTTGCTTGTCACTGGTCCTTATATCATCCTTTTCTGTTTTAACGCGAACATCCGTCTGTTTCTGTTCCTCAGCATCATTTGGAATGGCAGCTAGATTCTCAGTAGGGTTTTGAACAGCAGGCCGATTGTTGGCCCTCTTTTTCCTCCCTCCGGTCTTTCTTACCTTCTGGTTCTTTTTCAGAATCCTAATTTGTTGTCTGAGCTGGGTGATCGTATTCAACAATTTCTGCCGTTCCATCCGCAACTTCTTAATTTCCAGCGTTTCATTAGAAGGAACAGCAGGCTGTCTATTGCGGTTTGGATCATGACTAGTTTCTAAATCTTCCTCTAGGGGTTCTTCCTCACTGTTCTGCTCTGGCTGTTCTGGGGTAGGAACCTCGACTGGTTCTGTCTCTTCCTGAGCAACTATTGTTTCTGCTCCTACTCCCTCTAGAATTTCCTCTTGCACCCTGGGAACAGATTGTTCCCGTTCAGTATTTACCTCCTCTTCATCATGAACAGGCAGATTACCTTTTTCTGCCTCTACTGTATGTGATTTTTCATACATGTTTTCTTCTTGGGGTTTGTCGTGAGGGTCCTCTGAACTAGAAGGTTGGCCATACTTACCCATATTGGCTAGGACTGCAACCAAGTCATCATCTCCCAGTAGGTCTTGTAATGGGCTATCTTCCTGCTGTCCCATTTCTTCCTCCTGTTCTGCTTCTCTTTCTGTTTCTGAACGCTCGGCTGCTTCTTCTTCGGATTGCTCGTCCTCAATTATCACTGGTTGGATGGTGCTTTCCTGGAGCTTTTCCAGCCTTCCTCGTATCCGAGCTAACCGGGCTGATTTTCTGGGCTTATCTATGATTCCTCTCATCCGAGCTAACCGAGCTGATTTTCTGGGTTCCTCTGGTTGCTCGGGTGGATCAATGGCATGCTTCCGCTTTGCCGATTCCTGATATATCTCTGGTCGTTCCGATGTACTAGCAACATGTTTCTTCTGTACTAATTCTCTGCGTTTTTCCGGACGTTCTGGTGTGCTTATAGAATGTCTACGTTTTGGGGATGGCGCTGTCAATCCCCCCTCAATCATTGCAATCAGCTCTTCCCAGCTGCTCTGCTGCTGGGTGAGACCATAACTAACAACTAGTCGTATCAACCCATGGTGAATAACAACTGACTCTACGTGTTGTGCCTTTTTATACTTTGTGCAGCATCATGCAGTAATGAGTTCAGGAGTGCCGGTAAATTTACAGAGCATTTCTGCTTTAAAACAGCTAAAAGTTTAAGATGTCGTGGTCTTACCACGTCTTTCCTTCCTTCGCAGGTAATGTAGCTCTGCACTGTTCTTGCTAGCTCCGTCCAGGGTTTTCCTAGGGTTGCTGGCAGAACTCCCTTCCCCTTAATTGTCAAACTCTGGCCTTCGTCCTGGAAAATTTCCATGACCTTCTGTAATCGTTCCTTTTTTAATGTCCATACCGGTCCGGTGGCTGGTAGTCCTGAAACTTCTGCAATTATGTCATCGGTGACCACTATCCGCTTCCCCCTTACTGTGGAGTGATCATCCTGTAGGTTCTGCAAAAATTCCATCGCTACTGTTTCATTAGACTCCTGTAGGCGATTGAAATAATTCAACCATCCTGCTCTTTCCAGGATCTCCCGGGCAGCAGCAGAGATCGTCAACTGCTGAGGCTCGCTTCGAATTGCCCTTCCTCCCATGGTTTCACTGTAGATTCTAAATGGAATGGCAACTACGTTTTCTGTTTGAAACACAGAGAGGGTGATAATCGCAAAGGTTTCAAAAACACAGAGTATGCAACAGTGCAATAGAAAGCGATTTTGTGTAAAAATAGAAATGCCGTTAAACCATGCAAAACCGTCGTACACTATTTTCCCGAATGGTGAGTTGACACGTAATACAGGGAATGATGAGGTTAACCTCCCCCCGCCCCCGCAATGTGATAGGCTGTCCCAGCCGGAAAATAAAGGGGCGGCACCCGATTTGCAACCAAGTCAGAAAGAAACAGCATGTGGAGTTATGCTATGTTAAAAGGGACAACGAATTACCGAAATCGAGGCGGAAAATTACCAAATAACAATGATAAACAAACCACACAAAAGTCAAGTCGTAATGGTACAGAAGCAAGTGTCCTTCGGGGCCGGGCCCTTAGCCTCCAAGGATACATCGCTTTAAGTTAATCCAGATGCAGAGATGAAATAATCACCAAGCTTTTATTAATGCATCGGTCAAAAATACATTGAACCAGTTCTCAACGAAACTTAATAATCAAAGCTGATGTTTTACAGAAAATTACATAAAAGTGTATCCTCTCTCTTCTCCCCTAAGCTAACAGTGCTGTCCCTTTATATAAAGGTGACGGCGGAGATGTCCAAGTAACATGATAAATAAAGCAGCGATCCCTCAGGATCGAAGATCCTGAGGGATTCGCCAAACTGTTAACTCTTCATCCTGTCTTTTCTTTTGCGCCGAGCTGGTTTCTTCTCCTTCTTTTCCGAGCCGATTTGCTGTAATCTATTTAGCCTTGTTTGCATTCGGTTCTCGTTCAGAGGGACAGCAGTTATCTCGACTTTGTTTTTCCTTTGGAACGGAAATTCCTCGTTTTCTCCTTTTCCTGTACAGAAAATAACCATTATCAGTGGCTAAGTCTTGCATATCAATTCTCACATGTTTTGTTATGGTTCCTTATTACTTTCCAAATTCATGATACAAAAAGGTTCACAAATTCTATTAAAAAGCCACTGAAATAGTCATCAAAAGCATACCTTTTTAGTACTCCACAGCGTGCTTGTTACTTGTTGGAGGATGGAGATGAAGTATTGTGAGTTAAACCAATTATGAGAACATTGAATTCTGTATATCACCTAGTTATTATATGGTTATTTGGTGGACAAACTTCTTCTATGTAGCTGAGGTGGACAATGAATTTACCAATATTTTGGGCACTTCCTGATATCAAGAAATTTTTGTGTGTCTATTAGCTGCATGCTGATATTTCTCATACAATATGTTGGTTTTCTTTTAAGAAAAATAGGTAGTTTTCTATGAATCTTTGCTATGAAGTGTGATTGCCAAAACTGTGTGCGCCTGTCCCAAGGAGTTGAATAGTGATAGTACTAGATTGTATCATTTCATATGGCGATAGCCGTAGAGGCAACAAGCTAAAGGTTTCAACATAGCTTTAACGTTTGTTTTTTATTTACCTTTTTGGGAAAGAGAGACCTAGGCTTTACAAAAAATTGTTTGTGTGAAAGATATTTTGGTATTTTGATAAGAATGATAGTGTATTTGGTGAAAATTGTTGCTTATCGTGGTGCATATTGAAAATCATATCTTTTTTAGGGGCGATATGGAAGATAGTCACATGCAGTCAAGTAAAGAACTATAAGACAGAGGGAAGACATTAGTCATGGGTTCCAAAACACGACTAAAGTTGATTAAGAAAATGAATCGAAAATAAATGGAAAATATCGTTGCGGTTCAGGACGGAGCCCAGGAACTGAGAAGTATAGCAGAAGATGGAGAAGAGATGGATGTTGAATGGTGTAGCTTTGATTTTCTACCACTGCCTATGTTTACTAGTAAATTTTTTTATTTTTGGGTTATTAGAATGCTAAATTTTCTTTGAGCTAAAGGTTCAATTGAGTGTCACTATAATAACCCATATAATGAAGTATGCGATGCTTTAGCATTATATTTTATTAAACAGGGATTGGATGAGATGTTCTTGTGCAAGGTAGAAGAAGCTACAACTTCCAAGGATGCATGGAAGATCCTGGAAGCAGAATTTGGTGCAAGGGGGAGTAATCAAGTTGCAAATCATAGTGTCGTACAACCTCTTGAAGCAGTGTTTGAAGATGAAAATGAAGATGGATTTGTAGTAGTGACTCTATAGAGAGATGAATGTTTTGGTGAATCTCACTTGAAATTGGATCACAATATTGATGGTGTGTTACTCACATGAGTTTATTTTGGCATAGATAATGTTGGGAGTGGTGAAGAAATTGAGTCATTGGATCTAACAATTTAAATTGTTGATGTTAACTTTGATGAAGATGAATGCACTAGTGATGAGTGGTTGCAGATGGTGCAACATAAACAACTTATTGATGCATTCTTATTTGGTGAGAGAAACCCACTTGTGTCTGGAAACCAAGTGGAAGGAAACCTGTTTGTAGAAGAAGAGGTAGAAAATCACGATTATGAGGCATCGACAGAGTCCAAGAAGGAAGAAGAAGAGAAGAAATCTCTCATTCGAGAGCAGAATCAACAAGACCAATATGGTTCCGAAGATGTTTTTTCATAAAAACTTAACATTGATTTTGTGTGTGCAGATGTTAGAAGCAACTGAGAAGAAGCAACGAAATATGAAGAAGAATTAAATTTCCTTGAAGCATGGCTTGACACACCATGTGTTGATGACGTTTTTATAGAAGATGCAACAATGAATGTCGAAGAAAACATGGATGATGTTGAAAATGAAAATATCAGTGAAATTTTCATGTATTGGAGTCCTGAAGAGATAAAATGTTATTATGAATTTTTTTTGCAGCAAATTGATAATCATAAGATTAATGATGAAGAACAAACTGAGATGTGGCAGCCGTCCACATACAAGCAGATTTTTGAAGAAGTATATGACATCCATGAGCATCCTAAAATGATTTTTTAATGTTTTTATGACAAACAAAAATTTAATGATGGATGTGTTGCAACAAAAAATGAAGAAACTAAAATTTGGAACCTACACCAAAAAGATAAAGATGAGGCATTTCAGAGGATACATGATTTGGAAGAAAAGGAAAAACAAATCTAGCTAAAGAACTAATGTCAAATTTTTTGAGTAATTGTAAGCCTAGCTGAGACTTAGACCAGTAGGCATGTTTAACTTATGTTAAATCATGATTAAGTTTTCATTCGTAATTAAGGGGGAGTGTTGGAAGTGATTACTCCTGACAACGCACACCGCCCTATTGACACTGCCTCACCGAACACTGCCTCACCCTGTTGATCTTCGAAGGGGTGCAACCGCCATAACCTCTTCAGCATTGAAGGGGAAATAACTGACTTAAGTTTTTTATAAATAGAGTTGAGTTGGGATATAAAAACAAAGAGAGTCTGAACACACAGTCCGAGTGTAATGCAACTATAGCTACTTTGCTATTCCATGGTTATGTAAATGAGATTTCTGTTTTTCTGTTATGCATTAATGCATGTTGTTATTGTGTTTTTCCGTTGTTTACTCAGTTGAAATATTTCATTACAATGGTAGTCATAGTCATATTTTCATATCCCTTCTATTTATAATCTTCACATCATTTTATAAAAGGTACATTTTTTTTTTTAATATTCTATATTTGACAACACAAAAGAAACCATAACATTCTATTAATTATCTTCAAGTCAACACCATGGTTCTCTACCATGATTCTCTTTTCGTCAACAACATTTTTTCTCTTTTCTCATTAATGAGTTCTCTCCTATAAACTTGCTATTAAATTTCATATAAATATGTGACATACACAAACACCTAATAGAAAAAAAATATTTACTTCTTACAAATTGCAAGGCAAAAATTACTAACCTAAACCAATTCTTGGAACGACTCTAATCTTTGACCAGCATATGAAATTAACCCATTGCCCACCTTGGTAAACCTTGTCATATTATATGTTTTGATTTAAGGCTAGGGTAATAAACCAACGACGTCAATTTCGATATTTATTAAGGTTTTCATTCCGCATATGGCAAGATATTTTAATATTGATTTAATTGAGATACAAATGGCACATCAGGGAAATTAAATGCGGCAGGTACTGGTTATTAAAGTCCACAAACATATGTGAGATTCTCCATGATCATTTTTGTAAACGATGTTTACACCTAAGATCTCCATCGTTGAACATTGGATGATCGAAAGTGATTGTTTTAGGCGGGAATTACCTGGTTAACCCCACCAACCCTAGGCCATGCCGAAATTTCATCATTGTGCTTGCATTTTAGCTCTGACACTCCTGGTGTTATCACTGCTGCAGTCTATTTTGAAACCTTGGCTCTGCCATCACTGTGTTTTCCTCTCCGATTTGGTTTACCCTCAGATGTCATGAGGCTTCGGGCTTGGTAGCATGATGAATTTTAGGTCCCAATTGTAGAACGTCGTTCGACATAGGAGGAATGAGACCTCAATTGTCATGGCTTTTCTTGCCATTTCGGTTCCCGAGCTCTGCACTGCAACATAGGTAAAATTGACTCTGCTTCCTAGCTTTTACTTTCTTTTCCTATGCATACCTATTCTCAGGGTTTTTAAACTTATTAAATTGGGTTTCTTATCCACCTTGTTTCTCGGTGTTTTAAGGTTTTCAGTATGAAGATCAAATCATCATGGTGAAAGCTTCTTTCCACAAGTAGCAAACTCTGTCGATTTCCTTAAACTCCTTTATAGTTCTTTGTTTGTTTTAGCTACACGCTTTGCTTCTTAGGAAGTTGTATCCTTAACTGTCTACTGTTCTGGGCTATTTTTACAGGTTTGCTATCTCACCATTGGAAACTCTCCTGCTTCGAAATTAACCCTTTGACATTTCCGTTTACCACAGCACATGGCTAATACAACTCGCTCATCTCCAGGTACTCATATTGTTTGCGCTCAGACTCAGAAGCTTCTCTGCCTTGGATGAATTATTCTAGCAATTTCTAGGGTTTAGAAACCCAAATCTCGACTTGGTTTATGAAATAGACTGTCGGCATTATTTAGGTTTTTAATTTAGTTTTTTTATAATGTAAAATGTAAGAGACAGGATCTCGGCCAGAACCCTAGGGCCTCGGATAATCCTTCTCTCACGGACTCTTATTTTCTGTAGCATTTCATCATATTTATTATGAATGACTCACTACTTATTAATTAGTTTGCTATTCAGAACCACTGTCTGTTGTAAAGATTACTTTGGAACAATTTCTTTGATTATGCTTGGAATATATGTGTAAAGTTTACATAGTGGTTTGTTCACTATAATATTCCTTCCTTTTACTCAACACGCATAGTAGTATAGTTGAGGGTTCAATTATAGATTTCGGCTCTTAATCAGTTGAAGTATTGAATAGAAAATGCCGTGAGATATTACCTATCATTTCTGGAAAAGATATTATTTGTTTGGACTGTGTGTAATATTTGACGTACAATGACCTTTTTCTACTTTAATGATATGAAAGGTTATTTCCGCAATTGTATGAACCTATTCCAGTTCCAGTATTTCGTTATGATTATACTCATTTATTCATTCGTATTGATTTAAGTAGTTAAGCTCAACTGACAGTCTTAACTCTGTTTTCTTGAGAAATACTGGTTTCTCTGCCTTTACAGTAATTAATAAGAAACTCCAGTCTAATTTTCTCTGTTTACATTATATTTATTTCTGTCTTGGTAATTATTGTTGAAAATGCAACAAGATGATGGAGCTTAATGAAATGAAGTTGCCTTCACTAAGTGGGCCCACAGGCTATTTTTGGCACAAAGTCTATTTTTAGACTATGTCTATTTTTAGACATATGGATCATGGTCTATGAGTTGCAGGATGCTATTTATGGATGATTGGTCGAGTTGGTAAAAATAGATGGACCTCTATTTTTAGACATTGGGTGGTTTCTATTTTTAGACTATCGAGCTAAAAATAGAACAGTCAAATATTATTAGCTCTTAATAATATTTGGACTATAAACATTATCTTATTCTCTTGGCGCACTTCAGTTTGAGCTATGGATGTGGCACATGCAGCTGACAAAGGAATTACGTTATTCCTAGGGGTTTGGTTGAGCTATTGCATGGTTGACTTTAGTTAGACTCATGTGGCAGAGTTTTGGTGGAGTTGATTAAGGAGTTGATGGAGTTGTGTTCGGTTTAGCTTAGTTGAACTAGTTGTATTTAGTTTAACTGGCTAATACACTAGAGATGAGTGCTGTGAATTAATTATTAATTAATTCACTAATTATTAACTCATTATTCAACTAAAGAACACATCAGTTAACGCCAGTGCATGGACAGTTCAGTGGAGACCAGTGGAAGAGATAGGTGAAAGAGTCGGTTTGCTATTAGTTGTGACATTAGTTGTGCATGAGATTTGCACAAGCATTGGAGGAGATTGCCAATGAGAATTGCGTAGTTGGAGCTATTGGGATTCAAACTTGGATCTCATCCATAATCCTTTTGGATTGCGCAGTAGAGGCAGGCAAACAGTGGAGGAGTTTTGAACCCGTGACTTGTTCAAAACTGAGCTAGTTTGTGTGTAACTTTTTGGAGATAGTACTGAGTACTTGTGAGGAGTATTGTGCTATGTATTGTTACATGTTCTCTTCCATTATAATATACAAAATAGCTGGGGGTTTTCAGCTATACGCTTTCCCCATTACATACTGTGTTGAGATGTGTGCTTGATTATGTTTAATGAGCGCATGCGCCTGCTTTCTATTTCCGCATATTGATGATCAATTGTAGAAGAGGTTATGTGTTATGCATGAATTCGAATTAGTGTGTGACCAGGATAATCTCAGTGAATAAATCTTCATTATTCATCAAATTTCTACATGGTATCGGAGCGAGAGAATTGATCATTGGGATCTATTACAGTGATTACAATTATTTCGGTAGACAGAGTCTGTAACGGGCCAGGTAGCCTATGGATCCATCCTTTATCTGAAAGGTGATATATCCAGTAAATGCCCCTACAGTCGATCTCTGTGCTAGAAATAATTTGTTCTCACAGATCTAGAAGCAGTTGATTTTTGAGCTTGGAATTCGAATTTTGCAGCAGTTTGTTTTCTTGGTGCCGGAGTTGAAATGTCTTTCAACGGTTTGCGACTCGAGTATGCCCTTGAGGGCAGTTCAAATTATGTTGCATGGAAGGATAGAATGGAGGCAGTATTATATGATAATGGGCTGAAGGATTTCATATATGCTGAGGTCCCAAAGCCTACTGATGCTACTCAAGTTGAGGCTTGGCAAAAGAAGATGGCGAAATGTCGAAGGATTCTGTTGGAGGGCGTGAAGGATCACATTGTATCCAGCCTGCATGGAAAATCTTCTCCATAATTGATGTGGAAAGCATTGACAGATCTATTCCAGAGCAAGAGTGACCAGAGGAAGTTGGCGCTCAAGGATAAACTCAAAAACATTAAGATGGAGAAAGGCGACAGTATCGCCAAGTACCTCACGATTTCACTCAATGCAGAGATGAGCTGGGAAGTGTGGGGGTGACTATCGATGATGAGGACTTGGTGGACCTGGCTCTCCTTGGTCTTCCGAAGAGTTGGCATTCCTATCAGGACTCTTTCAATGGTCGGGAGAAGTTGCCTGGATGGGAGCGACTTTGGTTGATCTTGTGCAAGAGGAGATAAGGCGGAGTACCAGGGACAGATCTTCATCGAAGAATGTAGATGAAGAAAATTGCGCTTTGGCTGCCAAAGCAAGGAAAGGGAAGAGCAAGAAGAATTCTCCTCAATTTGGTGCGAAATGCAAGAAGCAGGACATGTCCAAGGTGAAGTGCTTTCACTGTCACCAACACGGACATTATGCCACTAGTTGTCCACAGAAGAAGAAAAATAATCAGGCTACTGGATCTATAGTGGGAGAGGCCTTAGCCTCGCAGTTTGAGCTGGATTTTTCACTGATCGCATGCTTGGTATCAAGTGTGATGGGTTCAGTTTGGTTCTTGGATAGTGGTGCGTCTTTTCACATGACAGGAGATCGAGATTTGTTTTCTGATCTGGATGAGAAAGATCTTGGAGTGCACATCGAGATGGGCGATGATGGTAGATACAGTGCGACCGGTATCGGTACCATTTCCTTTGAGAGGGAATCTGGTAAACCCTTTGTATTGAAGGAAGTATTGCATGTTCCAGGATTGATGAAGAATCTGATCTCTGTGGCGATGTTGGAAGACAAGGGGTATGATGTTGTCTTCAGCGAGGGAAAGGCTTTCCTACGCAGTAAGACAACTGGAGAAACCCGGAAGATAGGGGTTTGAGTCAAGAACCTTTATCAGTTGCAAGTAGATGGCTGCGCAGCAATGGCATGCAAGGCGGAAGGAGTGGTGAGTCGGGATGATGGCGAGCTGTGGCACCGGAGATTGGGCCACCTTCACCATGGAGCTTTGAAGATACTGCAGCAGATTTCTACTGGGCTTCCTAAGGGCACTCTTGCGCAGTCAGATCAGTGCAAGGGGTGTACCTTGGGAAAATTTGTGAAAACCACCTTTCACGAGAAGGATAGTCACGCCACGACGATCCTTGAGAGAATTCACACAGACGTGTGTGGACCTTTCTCAGCAGCTTCGACAACAAAGCACAGGTATTATGTGATATTTGTTGATGATTTCTCTCGGAAGTCTTGGATCTTCTTCATGCGAGAGGAAGGAGAAATGCAGGACATATCAAAGAAGTTACGTGATTAATGCGATTGAGAAGAAATCGAAACTGTGTGAAGGCTCTTGGAGCAACAATGATAGTGAATTCATCTCTCTGCGAATTCAATAAGTTTTGAAGCGCGAAGGGATTTGAGGAGGCTCCTCCGCTGCCCCATAACACGATAAAACGGGAGTGGGCGGCGGAAGAACGAACAATGTAGGAGTTTTGCGGGCGATGTTGCATGATCAGGGCCTACCCCTTCACTTGTGGGCGGAGGCATGAAATACTGCAGTATATGTGTAGAACCGTTGTCCTCACAAGATACTTGGCATGAGTACATCGGAGGAGGCGTTTTCTGGTAAGAGACCTGATATTTCCCATTTGAGGATTTTTGGCTCACATGTCTACATGCATGTGACGAAGGATGCCAGAAAGAAGCTGGATTTGACTGCAGAGGTTGGAATATTTGTGGGGTACACTAATACGCCCCACAACTATCGTGTGTATTTTCCAGACAGTCGCAAGACTGTTGTGCGAAGGGATATCAAATTTCAGGAGGAGAAATCCATGCAGTGTTCGCTTGAGAGGAAGCCACACTTGCATGCAGATGAGGAGCTATTAGTTCCTAAGGATGAGCTTCCGGATGTGGATCAGCCACAAGAGGAAGTTCATGGAGTGGAAGAGACCACTCATGCAACGCCAACCATCCGAGGGCACAAGCGCACTACAAAAGCTGAGCGACTGGCTCGAGATGCAGAGAAGGTTGTAGGACCACCTACAGCATAGCGCAGACAGAGACAGTCACCGGACCGGTACACTGGATACATGGCTCTTATGAGCAAATGTGTCATGACAGAGCCATCCTCTTTCAAGGAAGCTGTGGAAGACCCCACATGGGTAGATGCCATGGCGGAAGAGTATGATTCTATTGTCAGAAACAGTGCATGGGAGATTGTCCCGCGACCAGAGGGGAAATTAGTGGTGGGTTCGCGATGGATCTACAAAGTGAAGCAGGCGGCTGACGGGAGTGTGGAGAAGTACAAGGCAAGATTTGTTGCTCGTGGCTTCTCACAGATCGAGGGGATCGATTATGAGGAGACCTTTGCACCTGTTGCAAGGTACTCTTCCATACGGACGATCCTAGCTCTCTTAGCGCAGATGGGGTGGCACATCCATCAGATGGATGTGAAGACTGCGTTCCTCAACAGAGTCATTGAGGAGGAGGTGTACATAGAGTAGCCCGAAGGTTTCGAGATCTTCAGCAGTGAATCGCATGTGTGCAGACTCAAGAGGGCATTGTACGGGTTGAAGCAAGCACCTCATGCTTGGTACACATGGATAGACAGTTACTTCACCGGACTTGGATTCTCCAAGATTGAGGCGGATCCTAACCTGTACCAGATTGTGGTGGAGGGGAAGTTGCTGATCATTGTACTGTATGTAGATGATCTGATTTTGACGGGAGATGAGATGTTGATACTTTCATGCAAGGAGGATCTTGCTAGAGAGTTTGAGATGAAGTACTTGGGCCTCCTTCATTATTTCCTGGGATTGGAAATCTGGCAGCGCAGTGGTGGACTGTTTGTTTCTCAGGGTAAGTATGCCCAGGAGATACTGGAGAAGTTCAACATGCATGACTGCAAGCATGTTGATACTCCTCTTCCTGGAGGTTGGAGGAAGGAGGATGCTACTTCAGCGGAGGTAGTGGATGCCACTGTTTATCGATAGTTGGTGGGGTCGCTTATGTATCTGGTCAATACACGAACCGATATATGCTATGCGACCCTTTAGCTTTGCCGTATGGTTAAGCCTACCCGCTCTTCGGGAGCGAGGCAAAGCATGTATTCGTCATCTTAGAGGCACATCGGGATATGATACATGGGCAGACGGGGAGGATGGTGAAGATATGTGTACGGATGCGATTGGGCGGGGAGCCAACGGACAGCAGGGCACATACGGAGGGATCTTCGATGTCGGGTCCGGAAACGGCGGTTTCCACAGTAACTGGATGAAACGGAGATCCGTGCTTTTCGATTCCGTGGAGGCGAGTACATGGCGACGACTTGAGCATGCGAAATTTGTTGGATGAGAAGATTACGAATCGGAGTTGTTCGAGGTCACATTTGGAGACCTACGCGGTTATTGTGATAAACAGAGTTGCATTAAACTCTCGACTAATCCAGTATTTCATGATAGATCCAAACACATCGACATCAGGTACCATCATATCAGAGATTGTGTGCGGCGGAGAATCATGTTACTTTCATACATTCCCACGGAGGATCAGGATGCTGATATCTTGACGAAGGCGCTCACCAGGAGAAAATTCGAATACCACAGAGGCAGGATAGGGGTTGCAGATAATCCATATCTTGTTGAGAGGAAGTGTTGAAAATGCAACAAGATGATGGAGCTTAGTGAAAAGAAGTCGCCTTCACTAAGTGGGCCCGCAGGCTATTTTTGGCGCAAAGTCTATTTTTAGACTATGTCTATTTTTAGACATATGGATCATGGTCTATGAGTTGCAGGATGCTATTTATGGATGATTTATCGAGTTGGTAAAAATAGATGGACCTCTATTTTTAGACATTGGGCGGTTTCTATTTTTAGACTGTCGAGCTAAAAATAGAACAGTCAAATATTATTAGCTCTTAATAATATTTGGACTATACACATTATCTTATTCTCTTGGCGCACTTCAGTTTGAGCTACAAATGTGGCCCATGCAGCTGACAAAGGAATTACGCTATTCCTAGGGGTTTGTTGAGCTATTGCATGGTTGACTTCAGTTAGACTCATGTGGCAGAGTTTTGGTGGAGTTGATTGAGGAGTTGATGGAGTTGTGTTCGGTTTAACTTAGTTGAACTAGTTGTATTGGTTAGCTGGCTATTACACCTAGAGATGAGTGGTGTGAATTAATTATTAATTAATTCACTAATTATTAACTCATTATTCCTCTAAAGAACACATCGATTAACTGCAATGCATGGGCCGATTCGATGGAGACAGTGGAAGGGAATGGGTGAAAACTGAGTTTGCTATTAGTTGTGACATTAGTTGTGCATGAGATTTGCACAAGCATTGGAGGAGATTTCCAATGATAATTGCGCAGTTGGAGCTAGGGGGATTCGAACTTGGATCTCATCCATAATCCTTTTTGATTGCGCAGTAGAGGCAGGCAAACTGTGGAGGAGTTTTTGAACCCGTGACTTGTTCAAAACTGAGCTAGTTTGTGTGTAACTTTTGGAGATAGTACTGAGTACATGTGAGGATTATTGTGCTATGTATTGTTACATGTTCTCTATCATTATACTATACAGATAGTTGGGGGTTTTCAGCTATTGCTTTCCCCATTACATACTGTGTTGATATGTGTGCTTGATTATGTTTTAATGAGCGCATGCGACTGCTTTCTATTTCCGCATATTGATGATCAATTGTAGAAGAGGTTATGTGTTATGCATGAATTCGAATTAATGTGTGACCAGGATAATCTCGGTGAATAAATCTTCATTATTCAGCAAATTTCTACAATTATCTCGGTGACCGGACCACCTACAGTGTCCGTGTATAGTTGTGCTTCGAGGGACAACATGTCCTGGGTTAGCGTTCTACCTATACCCTCGACCGACGGTCCCTTCTATCATTTTATCTACAGATACTTTGTTAAGCATGTATATGTGTGATTGAATTTTATCTCTACAGAGAATGAATATAATATTCTTCTTTTACACAGATTTATGTTCATTTATTTAACTTATTTATAGTTTACTGAGTAGGAAGTTTACTGAAGAATTTTTATTTAAACATGTATCCTGGAAATCTTCTTTCCCAATTCCTACACTAGATAACCACTGTTGTTTACACTGAAACTTAGATACTCCATTCTTTTCTTGACACAATCACAAACACTAAGCTTTAAAAGAGTAAAAGTTTTGTACATAGTCATAATACCCATACTAGTTTGGGAAATACATAATGAGATAATAATAATAGAAATTAGTACCATTTTCCTAAAATATACCCACTGTTACTGTCATTAGTGTAAAATTAATGCAGTGCTTACTTGTTGAAAACACACAGTTACTTATCTGATTATGCAATTTATAGTTGTGGTCTTCCCAACCATCAAGAGAGGTGATCACGTCCTACTCTTGCCCCTGTGCTCCAATCCTGAAAGGTACAGGTTGATAGTGGATTTTTTGTTGTGACCTCAGGACTCCTGGTCCAGTCAGTACCAGAAATTAAATTAGGAATTGCTGAGTGATTTTTCCAGTGGTCTCTACCAGCTCAGGAAAATTCTCCACTCTTTCCTTAGTCCCTCAACAAAACCTGTACTCCTCACTGGGATCAGTCTCTTATCCCCAGAGGAGCAGGTAATTGTTTCCAACTATCAAAACTAGCTTCCAGTTCTTAGAAAAAATTTACCATCAGCTTTTACTTTTTTATGGACTCACTTTCCATAACTGATTTTTATTATTCACAATTAATCACTAATGAAAATAACTTTTCAGCAAAACATTAATAGTTCCGGTCTTTTCTTAAATCAAATAATTAAAATTTCTTTTAACTAGTTAACAACTAGTTATTATTAAATGCAGCTGTCACAACTTCCCCCTGGAAGTAACACCGTCCTTGGTGTTTCATTCTAGCTCAAAAAAGATCTCTGGGTAAGCCTCACGCACAAATCTTTCATTCTCCCAAGTAGCCTCATCTGTGCCGAAGTTCTTCCACTGCACTTTAACCTGGGTGATGACTCGCTTCCAGAGCATAATTTATCTCCGATCAAGTATGTGTTGCGGCTCGACCAGAAACTTGTCGTCTGACTCTACCTGCAAACAACAAAGTTTCTTATCAAATTCTCATACATAAATCATATTTCAAGTTAGGATTTTCAATTCTATCCTACCTGTATATTCTGCCAATGAACTATGTGCTTCAAATCATGCACATAACACTTCAACAGGGACACATGAAACACATTGTGTACTTAGATGTGACTGGGTAAAGCTAGCCGATAGGCCACAGGTCCTACCATTTCCAAAACTTGGAAGGGTCCACAGAACTTGGGAGCCAACTTGGCACAAGAGGTCCATCGCAAGGTACTCCTCTTAGGTTTGATCCGCACATACACATGGTCTTTGACTTCAAATTCCCGATAAGTCCTATTCTTATCTACATAGATCTTCTGTCGATCTTATGCAACCTTCAAATTTTGTCTTATCTTCTTTACTTCTGATTCCATTTTAGTGAGCATTTCTGGTCCCAACATTAATTTTGTTTCGGGGCTGCTCTAATTTATGGGTGTGCGACGCTGCCTTCCATATAAGGCCTCGGAAGGACTCATCTTAAGGGACTCTTGATAACCATTGTTGTAATAAAACTCAACAAAATGCAAATAGTCTTCCCATTTGGTTGGCTGCTGCATCACGTACTTGTGCAACATGTCTTCCAACACTTGGTTTACTTGCTTTGCATGAGCGTCTGTTTGGGGATGATAAGTTGTACTAAAGTTTAATTGGGTCCCCAGACCGGTGAAGAGATTCTTCCAAAATGTTGATGTAAACTTAATATCCCTGTATGAGATAACTGTATTTGGGATACCATGCAGCCTGAAAATTTCTCTCATGAAAATGTCAACTATCTGTATAGTCTTGTAAGTGGACTGCACATGTATAAAATGTGCATATTTACTCAATCTGTCAACTGCCACCATGATGGAGTCATTGTGCTTCCTTGACCGTGGTAAACCTGTAATGAAGTCCAGGGATATGACCTCCCACTTCCATTTAGGTACTGGTATGGGCTGCAGCAATCCTGCGGGATGCCGATGCTCCACTTTAACCTGTTGACACTCCAAACGTTTATTTAGATATTCAGCAATATTTGTATGCATATTAGGCCAGAAATATACTTTCGTAATAGTTTTTAACATTTTCCGGTATCCTGGGTGACCCGCATAATTACTTCTATGGTATTCATCCATGATCAGCTCTTTTAGGTCCACACGGTTTGGTACATACACCTTTCCTCTAAAGGTTAACATCTGATCATTATTTACTCCATATTCAGAAGTACTTCCTTGATTTCTAGTTTCTTCCATTTTCTGCCATAGGAATTGATATTCTGGATCTTTTTGTGCTTCTTCTTTAACTTGATCTAAGAATTTATTTTCAAGTTGATTGTAGTAAAGCTCATTGACACAATGCAGCTTCCTACTTAAAGCATCAGCCACCCGGTTCTCCTTACCTTTCACATGTTGGATGTCCATATCAAAATCACTTAGAAAGGCGTTCCATCTTGCCTGTCTGGAGCTTAAATCAGCTTGCTTGAAATAACTAGTCAAGCTGCTATGATTTGTTTTTAGCATAGAATTTTTACCCAGCAAGTAGTGTCTCCATACCCAGAGCACATGTACTACTGCAATTAATTCTAGATAATAGGTTGAGTACCTTTTTTCATGTTCCTTGAACTTTCTTGACTCATACACCACTACTTTGCCTTCTTGAGATAAAACTACCCCAACACCCTCTTTGCTTGCGTCTGTACAAACTTCAAATTCTTTGTTAGGTTCAGCTACCCTCAATACTGGTGCAGTGGTCAGAAGCTGCTTCAACTTCTCAAAGATGTTCTGACACTCAACAGTCCACTTAAAGACTTTTCTTTTTCTCTGCAAAGAGGTAATCAGAAAATAAATTCTGGAAAATCCCTCAATAAATCTTTGATAGTACCCAACTAATCCCATAAAGGATTGAATGTCTACCACATTCCGGGGTATTCGCTATTCCATGATTGTATTGATTTTCTCTGGATCAACAAGAATCCCTTCTGCTGAAATGATTTCCTTAAACTCTTTTATCGTAGAGTTATTTGTTTGTTTTAGCTACACACTTTGCTTCTTGGGAAGTTGTATCCTTAGTTGTCTATTGTTCTGGGCTATTTTTACAGGTTTGATATCTCATCGTTGGTAGCTCTCCTGCTTCAAAATTAACCCTTTGACATTTCTGTTTTCTGCGACGCATGGCTAATACAACTCACTCATCTCCAGGTACTCATATTGTTTGCGCTCAGACTCAGAAGCTTCTCTAGTTTGGATGAATTATTCTAGCAATTTCTGGGGTTTAGAAACCCAAATCTCAGCTCTATCTATGAAATAGATTGTCGACATTATTTAGGTTTTTAATTCAGCTTATTTATAATGTAAAATGTAAGAGACAGGATCCCCGCCAGAACCCTAGGGCCTCAGATAATCCTTCTCTCACAGACTCTTATTTGCTATAGCATTTTATCATATTTATTATGAACGACTCACTACTTATTAATCATTTTTCTATTCAGCACCACCGTCTATTGTAAAGATTACTTTGGAACAATTTCTTTGATTATGTTTGGAATATATGTGAAAAGTTTACACAGTGTTTTGTTCACTGTAATCTTCCTTCCTTTTACTCAACATGCATAGTAGTATAGTTGTGGGTTCAATTCTAGATTTTAGCTCTTACTCAGTTGAAGTATTGAATGGAAAATGTCGTGAGATATTACTTGTTGTTTTTGGAAAATATATTATTTGTTTGGATTGTGTGTAATATTTGGCGTACAGTGACCTTTCGCTATTTTAATGATATGAAAGTTTATTTCCGTAATTGTATCAACCTATTCCAGTTTCAGTATTTCGTTATGTTTATACTCATTTATTCATTCATATTGATTTAAGTATTTAAGCTCAACAAATAGTCTTCACTCTGTTTTCTTGAGAAATACTGGTTTCTCTGTCTTTACAGTAATTAATAAGAAACTCCAGTCTAATTTTCTTTGTTTACATTATATTTATTTCTATCTTGGTAATTATCTTGGTGACCAGACCACCCACAGTGTCCATGTATAGTTGTGTTTCGAGGGACAACGAGTCCTGGGTTAGGGTTCTACCTATACCCTCGACCGACTGTCCCTTCTATCATTTTATCTACAGATACTTCGTTAAGCATGAATATGTGTGATTGATTTTTATCTTTACAGAGAATGAATATAATATTCTTCTTTTACACAGATTTTTGTTCATTTCTTTAACTTATTTATAGTTTACTGATTAGGAAGTTTACTGAAGAATTTTTATTTATACATGTATCCCAGAAATCTTCTTTCGCAATTCCTACACTAGACAACCACTGTCGTTTACTCTGAAACATAGATACTCCATTCTTTTCTTGACACAATCACAAACACTAAGCTTTAAAAGAGTAAAATTTCTGCAGATAGTCATAATACCTATACTGGTTTGGGAAATACATAATGAGATAATAATAATAAAAATTAGTACCATTTTCCTAAAATATACCCACTGTTACTGTCATTAGTAAGTAAATACATGTACATATATAATATGAAAGTAATGCAATGCTTACTTGCTAAAAACACATAGTTACTTATCTGATTATGCAATTTATAGCTATCATCCTCCCAATCATCAAGAGTGGCAATCTCTTCCTACTCTTGCCCCCGTGCTCCAATCCTGAAAGGTACAGGTTGACAGTGGATTTGCTGCTGTGACCTTAGGACTCTTGGTCTAGTCAGTACCAAAAATTAAATCAAGAATTGCTGAGTGATTTTTCCAGTGGTCTCTACCAACTCAGGAAAATTCTCCACTCTTTCCTTAGTCCCTCAACAGAACCCCTACTCCTTACTGGGATCAGTCTCTTATCCCTAGAGGAGCACGTAACTATTTCCAACTATCTAAACCACCTTCCAGTTCTAGGAAAACATTTACCATTAGTTTTTACTTTTTTATGGACTCGCTTTCCATAACTGATTTTTATTATTCACAATTAATCACTAAAGAAAATAACTTTTCAGCAAAACATTAATAGTTCCAGTCTTTTCTTAAAACAAATAATTAAAATATCTTTTAACTAGTTAACAACTAGTTATCATTAAATGCAACTATCAAAAAATAATATTCTAATAATCATATATTATTTTTGAAACACTTCCTTTTTCTTATCTCTACAAAATGTGTATCAAAAACTCAATATATAAAATAAACTAAATTTAAAAGCATTTAAACACTTAATATCAAAGATTATTTAACCATTTAATAAACATATGGTGGTTTTTGCAAGGCCACAAGGCATATAATCCATGTCTAGCACCATAGGTGACCTATTGTTTCTCACCATGGTATATTATAACATTAATTTGATATTCTAACACTAATTTGAGCTATTGAGAATTTATATGAGTCTCCTTGCATATGTAAATACTTCATATATAAATATATATGTACGGAAGCACTCTCAAGTAAAGCACTTGTATAACCTCTCGATATGGGCATGGCTAGCACCTACTAAACTTCTTATTAAAGGGTGGACTCTTTGGCCTATGTGGCTTCCTTGCGAATGGAAGGTAGCAATTTGCCACACCGTGCATCGACGTGTAAGGATATTTGCAGTCTATTTGTTATGTCTTTGAATCAAACGTGGTGAGGTATTAGTTTAGTTTTGGAGTAACTACCCCTACGGTCACTTTTATGTCTCAACATCCATTTGCACATTGTATAATTGGAGAATAGGCTTTGCAACCTAGGTTTTTTGCTAAATTATCATATTGTTAACTCATTTAGTGATCGATTCCTCCTCACTTGGGTCAAATGGTAATGAGTTAATGTTATCCAGCTCGAAGTCTTGTTTTCTTCAAGTTATTACTCAAACCCCATATGTGCTTTTGCATGGATGCCATTATAGGTTATGTCGTGGTACTTGCGTCATCCTTTTACAAGTTCTTTTACTCTCACAGCTCCTCATTTTGATTTCATTTACTCGAATAAGGTTTTACTTTTTTGGACTCTCTCTCCAACTGAAAACGTAATTCGAGGAGGATTTTATTAGCATGGTATTACTCCCACTCTATAAGCGTGCACGGGTTTCAATATTTCACTTCCCATGTAATGTTTCGACCCTAATTGGAGGAGAATTTTATTAGCATGGTATTACTCCCACTATAGAACCTTGCATGGGTTTCAATATTTCACTTGCTAGGTAATGTTTTGCACCCTAGCTCTTTAAGTTTCAAACCCTAGTAAAACATGACATATCCCATTTGTTTTTCTTCTTTGAAGTATTCACTGGGTTATCTTGAGAATTTTAATTGTATTTCTTATTTTCTTCACAAGTTTTCTCAACACTTGGGGTATCTTTTCAGTTATCCACATACGTCACACATTTTCGAATGCTTACCTCACATCTCCATAAGGTTATCCATGTTCTTACAAATATTTTATTATTTTCCCATGGTTTCCACCTTGAGTGATCGAGACCGTTCCAAGGTTTTGTGTTTGGGGTTTGGAATGAGATGAAGGTCGACATGACTGATCTGTATTAGAAAAAAAACTCTTTTCTTTCTAAAGGAACATTAAGACATGTATATGCGCATATTTTGAAAGTTTGGCCATAAGACCACAATTTTTGCTAGTTTCATTGGTTTACAAGGTTGAAAACCTGTTTTGGTTCTTATTAAAAAATTCCAATCAATACTCTCATGCTTTGGTTTAATTTTATTATAATAGGCAATATTACCTATCCATGATTTGGTTTTTACATAATTATTACCTTGTTACTAGTACAGTTACATTTACCAATGTGATTGATATACGCCGATAAGCCTATATCCATGACCCACCACATGTATTTCACCAAAATAAATATTATATATTTATGATTATAATTACCAATATATTTTATATATTTACTTATAATATATTAATAATATTAACTATATACATACTATATATTAGCTTAATATATATATATATATATATATATATATATATATATATATATATATATATTATTCAATAGTAAAATATATAATAAAAATATATTATTAAATTATTTCAATACATTAATAGTTTTAACTCAAACTATAATATAATTCAAAAATAACATAATATTAATATTATAATAAATTTATATATCTTATCAATTAATATTTTACACCAAAAGAACTAATAAACTCAAGAGTTTAATATTATAAACCCAAATAATTGGTGAAGCAAATGATAAATATTAATATTGTAAACTAAGAAATAAAAAGACCCTAAGAATAAATAATTTAATCTGAAAGATTAAAAAACCCTCATAAATAATACTTAAAACCCAAAACCTTAGAAAGTAATAAACGCTAAGAATTAATATATTAAACTCAATAGATTAATAAAGCATATGAAATAATATTTAAAAAACAAAAACCTAAGAAATTAATAAACCCAAGAGATTATTAACAATACAAACCAAAAGAACTAATAAACCCAAGGTTTAAATATTATAAATCAAAGGAATTGGTGAACCCAAGGGATAAATATTAAAAACATAAGGGATCAATATTAAAAACACAAGAGATTAATAAATCTTAAGAATAGATATTTTAAACTAAAAAACCTAATAAATTAATAAACCATAAGAATCAATATTTTGAAATTAAGATATTAATAAACCAACGAGATTATTAACATTATAAAACAAAAGAACTAATAAACCCAAGGGTTTAATATTATAAACCAAAGGAATCAGCGAACCCAAGGGATAAATATTATAAACCTAAGGGATCAATAAGGACAAGGGATCAATATTAAAAACAATAGAGATTAATAAACCCTAATAATTAATATTTTAAACTGAAAAACCTAAGAAATTAACAAAGCCTAAGAATTAATATTTTAAACTCAAGAGATTAATGAACCCAAGCGGTGATTAACATTATAAACCAAAAGAACTAATAAACCCAAGGGTTTAATATTATAAACCAAAGGAATCGGTGAACCCAAGGGATAAATATTTAAAACCTAAGGGATCAATAAAGCTAAGGGAAATATTAAAAACAATAGAGATTAATAAAACCTAATAATTAATATTTTAAACTCAAAACCCTAAGAAATTAAAAAAGCCTATGAAATAATAATTTAAACTCAATAGATTAATAAACCCAATGGGTTATTAATGTTATAAAACAAAAGAACTAGTAAACCCAAGGGTTTAATATTATAAACCAAAGGAATTGGGGAGCCCAAGGATAAATATTAAAAACCTAAGGGATGAATAAGGCCAACGGATCAATATTAAAAACACAAGAGATTAATAAACCCTAATGATTAATATTTGAAACTCAAAAACCTAAAAAATTAATGAACCCTGAGAATTAATATTTTAAACTCAAGAGATTAATAAAATCAATGGATTATTAAAGTTGTAAATCAAAATAAGTAATATTATAAACCAAAGGAATTATTAAAATTATAAAGGTAAGAAACAAATAAACAGAAGCATTTAATATTATAAACCCAAGAAATTAGTAAACCCAATGGAAAAATGTTATAAACCTAAGGGATAAATATTAGTATTATAAACCAAGAAATTAATAAACCCTAAGAATTAATATTTCAAACTCAAGAGAGTAATATACCCTAATAATTAATAGTTTGAACCAAAACTTAGGAATTTAATAAATCATAGTATTTAATATTTTAAACTCAAGAGATTAATAAATCCAAGGGATTATTAATAATAGAAACCAAAAGAAATAATAAACGCAAGGGTTTAATATTATAAACCAAAGGAATTGGTGAACCCAAGGGAAAATTATTAAAAGCTTAAGAGATCAATAGGGCCAAGGGATCAATATTAAAAACACAAGAGAGTAACAAACCCTAAGAATAAATATTTTGAACTCAAAAACCTAAGAAATTAATAAACCATAAGAATCAATATTTTAAAATTAACTAATTAATAAACACAAGGGATTATTAATATTATAAACCAAAAGAACTAATAAACCCAAGTGTTTAATATTATAAACCAAAGGAATTAGGGAACCCAAGGGAAAAATATTAAAAGCATAAGAGATCAACAAAGCCAAGTGATCCATATAAAAAACAAAAAGGATTAGTAAAGGCTAGGAATATATATTTTAAATACAACTGCATGAGAAACTCACATGATTAATAAAGAGATTAATAAATCTAAGGAATCAAATTTTTAAATAAAAATGATTGATAAATTCACATGATTATTAATATTATAAACTGAGGGGAATAAACATGGTTTACCATGTTTGATTTAAACATTGAGATAATTTTTGTCACAATGTGACATTGGACCAACTATGACCATGGTTGGCCATGGGTGATTTTCATATTGAGACAATATTTGTCAGAATGTGACATTTGACCATGGATGACATTGATCGACTATGGCTAACGCTAATTAACAATGGTTTCCCATGGTTGATTTTCATATTGAGTTAGTGTTTTTCATAATGTGACATTGGACCATGCATTAGTATTAAACTCTAGGACTAATATTTAAACCCCAATATTTGGATTTAATAAATTGAAGGGAATAATATTATGAACCGAAAGAATTTGAAAAATTAAGGAATCAATGTTATAAACCCAATGAATCAACAAATACAGTGAAATATTAATATTATAAACATAAAACATCATAAAGAAAAGGGACTACTAATATTATAAACAAAAAACATCAATAAACCGAAGGGATTATTAATATTATAAACCCAACAAATTAGTATTGGAAACAAAAATTATTAATAAAATCAAGTGATTAATAACGTCGAAGGATCAATAAAATTAATAAAAAATACTCAAGTTGAAGAAATTAATAAACACTAATAATTAACCCAATGGATTATTCATATTATAAACTAAAAGAACTAATAAACCCAAGAGTTTAATATTATAAACCAAATGGTGAACCCAAGGGAAAAATATTACCCACCAAATTAGTATTAGAAATAAAAATTATTAATAAACTCAAGTGATTAATAAAGTCGAAGGATCAATAAAATTAATTAAAAAAATATAAAAACCAAAGAAATTAATAAACACTAATAATTAACCCAAGGTATTATTCATATTATAAACCAAAAGAACTAATAAACCAAGGGTTTAATATTAGAAACCAAAGGAATTGGTGAACCCAAGGGAAAAATATTAATAACCTAAGGGACCAATAAGGCGAAGGGAACAATATTAAAAACACAAGAGCTTAATAATGAATACGACCCAATATTTTAAACATAGAGGAATTTTAAAGTCACATGATTATTATTATGATAAACCGCAAGTGATCAATCAACCTTACTGATTATTAATATTATAAACCGAATGAATTAATAAACTAAAATGATATTCAATTCCACCATAAGTGAAACCAAAAAAATAACATTGAAATTAACATATGTTTTTTGTTGTCTTTACATAAAGAAATCCCACTACAAAAATGGACTTGAAACTCTCCATTAAAGGTCATTTATCAAATAGCCTCTTCGAGAACATAACTAGACCGACCACAAACGGAACACCAATTCAAATCAACAGGATAATGTTCATGATACTTAACACTTTCCAACCAATCACTTCTTGTTTTTCTCCCAGCCTCCCTCATGTGCACATGCAACAATTATTTTACATTCATTTTCATTTCATCTAGCACACGAAGATGCTCATCAATTTAAGCAAGATGGAAGCCATGTTTTCTATCGAGCTTGTTCCGAAGATATGAAAGAAAACTGATTAGTCTAGAAATATTTGCCACCGCTTGATTATAATAGAAGCCATCATTATTATCCATATATGCATTTGAAAGTAAAAAAGACAAAATAAAAATTAATACACGAAAATATAGAAACATCTAGGCATATATATATATATATATATATATATATATATATATATATATATAGAACACCCCATTTGTATTATTGTTAAAAAACTTAATCTTAAAAACGTCATGTTATAAAATAACCTAATGTTACATGAACCAAATGATATAAAATTCCTACAAATATAAACCTCATTAGAAATACATATTGTACACATGAAATAAATGA